>JBAMJV010001706.1:0-246984 GCA_037951105.1 Echinarachnius parma
CCCCCTTTTGACGCCTGCTACACTACTGAAATAAGTGTCGTGTGACTCAGGGGTGAAAAATTAAGGTCACGGGGTATCAAATAACGGCCAGCAGGTATAATCCAATCAAAAAAGAAGATGCGTACGTTGCTTCTTAAAATAAAATTAAAACCCGACCGACCCCAGCCTCCTTGTAAATATCGTCTTATACTTTTCGTTCCAAAAATATCTGACTGGGGGTGTCATGGCATTTCCGGTGACATTTACACCGAGGGTTTATTAACACGGTAACGTTTTTAGTAAAAGTTAGGGTGAGGATAATTTATAAGCTTATGGTTAAGGGTAATGCTTAGTGTAAGCGTTCTGAATAGGGTTATACATATTTGTTCGCTAACGAACAATCTCTAGCGGAACAATAATCTTCTTAGCAAATGTCATGGAATCTTATGGCGTATTATCATTACACCAGTCTTGTTGAAGGTAAACCAGTTTCATTTTGTTCTTTATACCCTTGGTTTTGGCGGTAGCTGTCTTTCAACCACTTTTTTTCAAAGTTATAAATTCTACGGCAAATGTCTCCTCATATTTCATGTCAAGTAATGCAGTTATGATTATTAGGTATTAAGTATTACAGGATCTTGAGTTACAAAATTCCGTAATATCCAGTACATTTAATCTTCAAAGTTAAATGTCATTCGTTGGCGGAATGCTTAAAAATGGTAAATGGTAAACGTATTCAAACACATGATAGGGAGGCATCAAAATTATCACTACCGTCCTACCGCGGGATCCCGCTTGGAACGGTTTAGCGCGCAGTTTTAAATTGCGCGCACTCGAAATTCGTTCCTAGCGGGAGGCCGCGGCGTCCCGTTCAGCTGGACACGTGCGCGCTATTTTATGCATGTTTTGTTCTCGCGCGCGATGACGCATTGTTCCCTTGCGGCCAGAACGCATTTCAGGAGACCGCGTCGCGCACATCGTTCACGCACAGGCTACTGCGGGATCCCGCTGCCGCCCGCTATATATAATTTTGACGCCTTAAAGTGTTTTCACATCTACCAAAGATCCTCTTTGACCACCCTTTTCCTTACTGGAAAGAAAAGAGTGCCACAGTGTAAACACGCTGATGATCACAGTATATACACAGTGTGTATATTATGTCAAAAGGACAAATTGTTGCTCATCACACTGTGATGCAACTCTGTACACAGTATGGAACAAGGTGTGTTCACAATGCATGTTTGATCACAATGTATGTGACCACAGTGTAAAAACACTCTGTAGTCACAGTGTGGTACAAAGTGTATTTAACTGGATGTGATCACAATGTGTGTAATCACACTTTCGTCGTGCGGTGTGATACAAAGTATGTTCACACTGGTGTTTGATCACAATGTATGTTTCACACTGTGATAACTAGGCTATGTGGAAACAGGGTGGTACAAAGTGTGATCACACTGTTCGTCAACATGTTTTTACATTTTTTTACTACACTGTGAACGTAGAGTTGCCACAATGCAATCACAGTGAGTGTGTGTGTTGACACTGTGATCTGCTGTATATGATTACGATGTGCCACATTCTGATCTTCCAAAACTGCAAGAAGGGAGTCCTTTCTTTAATTATTAACAAATGTAAGTCGACAACCCGTTTTGATTCGTATATCTTGCAACCGTAGACCCCATCTCAATGAAGGCCAATTTTGTTTTCGGTTTTGTCTGGGTTCTGACGTATTCCACTAAATGTCGTAGCGGGTTTTCTCTAAATCACAAACGTTGTAAAACAAAACTGAAAAAAACAGTAAGGCCATTGACTGACAATTCAACCTACCGTGATTGATCGGGGACTGCCTCGTATACCGAAGTCCTAGAAGACTGGCACAAAAATGTTTCAATGTTTGATGTATCACAGTTACTTTTTTCAAAAAAACAATAAAATAAATCAGTGGGCGTAGGGTGTAGGAGGGATTTGTTTTTTGGCAAGGTCTCTTGTCTAATTGACATGAACAGCGGGAATACAAGGGCAGCAGCAGTGGCAACCGCAAGCTCCTTCTGTATTAGACCGAAAAATCAGTCTCCATTCTGACGGTTGTTCTATGCACTGACCGCTTCATGGGGTGGTTGTACGAACCCATTTTTATTAAAGAAAAGCCAATGTCAATTATTTTTTACTACTCCTGTATATATGCGCTATCATCTTTCACCAAAAGATTCGGAGACGTGCGGTCTTAATTGTTAAAACGTTAGATAGAAACCCGGCCACCATAACTTTTTTCGGCAGATATTTTTTATAAAAAAATTGCAAGAAAATACAATCGAATTAGAAGTTTTGTATGTGCATGGCTATAGGTGACTATCTACATTATCTAGGTCATGTTGGCTGTATATTGGCTGATGCATCCCGCGCCCCCAAAAGAGAAGAAGTAATGTTGAGAAAAACTTCCGAATGGGTGCAAAATCCCAGGTTTGTTTTAATCATGTCACGCCATTTTGTTCTGTCCCCATCTTAGTTTAAACAGTTTTCCAGGAAATTGGAACGGTTGCGGAGACGACTTTCTGCCCCATGCATCCCGGCAGCACACAGGTGAATCGTCGGTTGAGAGTGAGAAGGGCATTAAGTCAATTTTTGACAAATTTAGTTATGCCATACCATCTTGCAGGTTGGAACCGTTGGAGCCTCCTGTATGTGATGCAAAGTATTTAGATAATAATGTATAATTGTGGAAATATTCATTCAATATAAGAGATATATAATTGGTTTCTATGTCGCTTCCAAACTTTGAGTTTGAACATGATTATCTTTTATTACATAAGTACAAAAAGTGACTTAACGCCCTTCTCCTTCTCATCGGACGAATCATGTGCAGAAACATGATAACATTACATGTACACATAGAGACTAGGGCGTTTCTTTGTAAGTGAAAGTACATATTCTTTATATAGTTTTCTTCTGATGAAATTGAATAATTCGATTTACAGTCCCATGAGATTTTAGGTGAACTATGGACTATAAAGTACAGTTCCCATAATAGATAAAGCTGGAGAATCCTTAGATTACCATGGTTCCAATTTCTGAAGAAATGCTCTCTTTTCAATTGCACTTGAATTTATCTAGCACATTATAGCTAAATTCAATCCTTGTTGGGTCAAATTCATTTTTAAAGACCCATATGATAGTTTGTGCGTGTGTTGGTTTGTTTATTTATTGTTTTTGTTTGTTTTATGTGTATGTGTATTTGTGTACATGCGTGTGTGTGTGTGTGTGTGTGTGTGTGTGTGTGTGTGTGTGTGTGTGTGTGGTGTGTGTGTGTGTGTGTGTGTCCGTGTGTGTCCGTGTGAATGGGTTGGTATATACGAGTATCCAGTAAGATCATACCGTATTCCAATAGCACTTTTAATACATGGGGTAATAATTGTTGAATCTGTATTCATTACATCACTGGTCATATTAAAGGTACCGACATCGTTGTTGGTAATATGCAAAACTGACCTATATACTTGTCATGCTTATAGGACATGAAAATTAATGTGTATTCACCAATCCATCCTCATTTAAAATAATGTCCCCCAAAATAGTGGGTCAAAAATAATGGGTTGACATGCAAAGCCAAATTTAAATAACAAAAATTATCCTCCTCAACATTGTATACATCTCAATCAACCTATATAACAACAAACTCAGTAAAACAAATTTTTACTGTGTAAAACGTGAATTCAAAGGGTTTTAAATCAGCTTTAGCAAATCCTTGATTTGCAAAAGATGGTCCAGGACCACAAGACCACATGGGAGTCCAACTTTTTAAAATCGAATTCACGTGTATTTCGCAAAACCCCGCCCCGACCCCCCCCCCCCCCTCGCCCCCCCCCCCCCCCCCGTGCCATATGTGGCGTAGCCAATTCAACCCAAGGGATAGCAACAGAATTCTCTTACAATGTGGTTGTCCATGCTAGAAAAGGAATGGATGATATATATGTATGTGTGTATTTTCTCCCAATATGGTGACAATAAATAAGGAGGGGGTAAATAGGTCACCAACGGGAGGAGGATGGGGGTGGGGGGGGGGGGGGGTGTCATTGTCACACTTATCCTCCCACTCCGCATTTACGCAACTGTTTGACACATTATATAACGAAGACAAAACTCTTACGCACGTGACACGTACATGTACCGTGCACGTGCGCCGGTCTGTATACAGTAGAGTCGTTTGGCGGCGTTTTATTTGTTTCTTCGAGACTATTTATTGACTTAAATCGGCACATTAGTTTTTATTTAGGTTATACGGATTCGTAAAGCAGGTTAGACAAGTCATATGAATCACGTAGACTCTCGGGGAAAAACAAACAAACAAGCAAACAAGAGAGTCGGTTATTTCTCTCTCGGTAATACAATATGTTATTTCCTCTTCTCTGTTTAACATTGTTTTGGTGCCGAGTTACCATCAATCGACATCGAATTGCCCCGGGCGATTGGAGGAACAGGTGTTTTCAAATGGTTGCCCCGTGGCGTAGCCCGCTGAATCAGGCCAGTTTGGGGGGGGGGGGGGGGGGGTGTGGCACAAAGATTTGCAATCATTTGTAAAGTTGCAATTCGTTGCGAGTCAGAAAATATGCACATTAATTTCAACCAATAGGATTTGCGCAATTAATTGCAACTTTACAATCGATAGCAACTCTTTCATATAACGGGGCCCAAAAAGGGGTGGTGAAAAGGGGATGATATTTAACATTGGGAAGATCAGCAGAGCTATAGCAGAAACAGGCTGGAAAAAAATTTATAACTTTGTACTTAGTACTTACTTTAGTACGTAAATGATTTATACTTTATGGCATATCTTCTTTGAATATGTGGAGAAGAAAGGCATTGGAAGCGGATTGGGGGATGGAATCTTACCAATATAGAGGGCAAAGGGATATTTAGCCCAACCCTAGCCCACCAACTATAGGCAACTATAACATGTTTGAATGAAAGCACAAACTGTTTTTCTCCGTGGTAATCTTTTGAATCCCCCTTTTTTTGTCGATTTTCTTCTAATGCCTATTAACTGTGGGATTCTTCTTCTTCTTCTTCCGTTGGTTATGGCCTCTTGTTGGTGATTGGATGGGTATCAGCCGGTCGGAAGGGATGTCGATGATCTTGTTATGAATTCTGTACATCATGGTGACTTTGGCCATGGATTGTTGATAAGGGTTAGCGTTGTAATTAATATTAATGTGTAGGCATATTAATTTGTTAATCTCGGACAAAAAAGATGAAATCATAATGAAATATACACACGGATATTTGTGATCTAGTTGCATGTTGTCGATGTCAGCAAATAAAACCGATCAGTTTGCATAAGATGGATTCAATTTAATTTGTTTTTTTCGTTTCCGTCAAAAAAATCATTAACACAATAGCAAAATAAATGTACAAATAATTTTAAAAGGTGATCATTATTTTAGTTAAAACGCAACATTTATTGGAAACAGAGAGATCCACTTAAAAGCGGGCTTGTAATATTCTAGATTCCTCAGTTATAATATCAACTTTTGAATAATAAATGATATGTTTGGTAAAGGGCAACTACGAAGGGCAAAAGCGAAGTAGTGATAACGTATAGCTCGTAATGGCACCGATCCATACTGATGACGGTAATGACTTTCTTTTATTCATGTCTTTCATGAGTAATCTTTCTAAAGAAGTCCTTGTTCATATTTATGTCAGGGTTCGGTGTGATCCAAAGCTGCTATCTCGACACACTTTCCAACCAGTCGATTGCCTTTCTTCCGTGCCCATCTTATGAAATAATAACAATAAGAAGAACAAAAGCAACAACAGAGATATTTTCATGTGGGCTTCAACAAAATGATATCGATCAATCTTGATTTTTTCTCAAAATTTGGAGGCACCTGTCGAATGTTTCGCGGTCTGTGGAGGGTGATTATTTTATGAGGTTTTATTTTTATTCGCTGAGGGTTTTAGAGGATGATTATTTCGCAGATGTACTTCCGTTCCCTCGTAATATGATTGTATTTATCGGTCACACACTTAAAGGTTCCCTAACATGCAAATGCATGTTGTCGTCTGTTTATATGTATTAATGTACACATCAAATATTGTAAACCATTTTACCTTAATATGTTTTGCGTATTATTAAACATTTTAGCAATTATTTCCTTCATTTTGCTAAGCCCCACCTCTAAAAAAAGACTCCCCAGAGTAAAATTTCCCCTGTGACATCATCTGCCAATCACTGGTCAGCTAACAGGAGATGAACAAAAGACAACAGTCCAAAAGGACATGCATGCACACAGTAGCGCACTCTGCATGTTTACGTACAAAAGTGCCTTTCTTATCTTATAATGATGGTTGAGCTTTTCTGATATAGCAACTGCTATTGAAAAGTATGTCAGTTAGAATTCTATTCAAACACATGAAGCTATTTTTAGCAGGCACTCATCTTTTGCGAAGTTGCATTCCACTGTGTATTATTCATCTAATCAGTAAGTGAGTAGTGAATACAAACAAATTAGGTTTCAGCTCTTCCAGCAGAGTAAAAATACTGTCCCCTAACTGGAGGAGTGGAGGGGGCGTAGCCCCCGCGTAGCCCCAGTAGCCCCCCCCCCCCCCCCCCGGTCATCCCGCCTTTCCGTTGTGCGCTTCACTGCGTTCAATGTCAGCGAAATTATTTCAATGAAATCGTTATGACGTTTTATAACTCGGGGGAAATCATTGGGAGTAGCGTGATGTAAAGTCATGGGTCAATATCGCCGCGTTATAATAGCAGTTTACCCTAATCCTCCTGGGGCACGTGGCGGGGGTACGTACGCGGGGGGTAGGCGATGGTGCTTAAAGGGATCTGGTAACTTTGGTGACATGTGCAAACACTGACAAATTAGGGTTGATATAATGTGAATCTCTGCTACAGTATCTGATATGTCCACTGAGTCACTTGTAAGCATTTCAATTCATAGTGAATGAATGTCATAATGACCGAGTGATAGGCGAAACTGCAAAGTAATAATATTCGCTAACTCTTGCACCGACTTTGCACACAGTAATAATTATCCAGTAGATAAGTATAACGGAAGAGAAATTTGGAAAACCGAAAGCAGTGTTCCATGCTTCTATTGGTAATACGAATACAGTGAGGTATGTGAGAACCGCTAGAGTCCAAGTACGTTTTGAGGATTTTGACAATGTTTAGATCCCTTTAAGAAATGATCATCGATGACTGAATCTCCCAGATGAATTGGCGGACACAGATCGGCGGGAGAGGATGATAATTGACGTGTCTTAGTCACCATTTATTGCAGGGGTGTTACTGATAGGAGGAAGGTGGGGGAGGGGGGCAGTGGAGCTTTGTCTATGATGATTTTTTATTGAATGGAGAAATATAATGTCAGAACAAGAAATGATAATGGATGTGAAGAAGTACATAATAATATTTTAAAGGGGTAGTTCAGTTTTGGTATAGAGGGCGCTGCACGAAATAATTTTTTTGTGAGATAATGACAAACTGAGTGTAAAATTTGAAAGAGCATACAATTTTAATGGCAGAATAAAATTTATTTGATCAAAATTGGTTCAGAAACGGCTGCAATATCAATAAATATATCCGATCGTAATAAATCTGGGGCCCAGACCCAGCTAGCCACCTGACGTCGGGCCGATGTCGGAAGTTGGTTGCCGGATGTCGGCATATCGCCGTTGGCTCGAGGTTAAAATGTCCGCCAGCCCAACATCGTCACGACGTCATTTTTGTGATATATTGGCATAACGTCATTTTCCGACAATGGCCCAACATCATGTCATGAGGTGATGTTGGGCCATTGTCGGAAATTGACGTTATGCCAATATATCGCAAAAATGACGTCGTGACGATGTTGGGCTGGCGGACATTTTACCCTCGAGCCAACGGCGATATGCCGACATCCGGCAACCAACTTCCGACATCGGCCCGACGTCAGGTGGCTAGCTGGGGATATATTCGATCATTTTTTGTTTAAATTTTAAAAAATGCTTATACTTTTTCCAAAAATTTCAAAAGAGGTTTTAATCATTATTTCAACAAAACATCACATGCATAATTTTGTACGAAAAATGGTTGAAACCAATGTTTTTTTAGAGAGTGCCCTCTTTTGTTTTAATGGCTCTTTTTGAATGATAACAAGCTTTTTACTTAGTTGTTCGATCCGACTGGTTTTCAGTCGATTCAGCTCAGTATACGGTGCCTCAGGACTCTTGTTTTGCCGGTCACGAGCCAGTCGGAGATCATTCGAGGCCGATTCAACATGTTAAATCGGCTACGACTGACGTGACTGAGCGAAACCGACTCAGCCTGACTGAAAACCAGTCGGATCGGGTCGAGTCGGCTCTGTGTGCGGAGGGCTTTAGCGACAAAAATTAATAGTATCAAAATGCCGAATGATGATGATAGCGGGTAGGAGGGGGTAAATGAATGGACAGAGCTGATGTGCCCGCGGTATATAAATTTATAATTATACTTATCATTATTATTCATTAAGGAAATAAACCAAAGTAGAGGGAAAGCGTGAGGGAAGAGTAAATGAGGGCGGGAGATGATGTCATGTTCATTAGAACGGTCTATAGATGATGCGATCGGGGAGATAAAGTCAATATTATCTTTATAATCCACACTTTGCGTCAATGATCCAGTAAGAGTGTTGACAACAAAGGTCGTGTGATTAAGCTCATGTTTAATGTGCTTAAGTGACTGACTTTTATAGAAGCAGTCGATTTGTATGGATTAATCGATACGTTTCTCTATCTGCCGGGTTCATGACTTTGCGTTGTATTTAATCAGAAGGTATCAAATTAGCTCTATATAGTGACAGTTTAGTACGATGACGATCATACACATTCAGAGAAAACGGCTTGATGAGTTACAAAATTAATTTGAATCGATAGAATAAAATAAAGCAATCAAAACGATGAGAGCTTACTGAAATATAATGATCTATAAAATACAAGTCACGTATCATTACATGTAATATCATATGCTTAAAGGGGTACTACAGTTTTGGGAAGGCTGAACTTTAGTAACCAAAACCTGCACAGTAATATAACAAACTAATAGTTATAACTCCACCATGCCCGAAAGGTATACAAAATTACAAACGACTAAGTAAAATGCCTGTTATCATTCAAAAAGAGCCATTAAAACACAAGAGGGCGCTCTCTAAAAAGACATTGGTTTCAACCATTTTTTATACAAAATTATGCATGTGATGTTTTGTTGAAATAATGGTTAAATAGAGATATCATCAACAACTATTTAAAAACCGCTTTTGAAAATTTTTAAAAAGTGTAAGCATTTAAAAAATTAAATTTGGGGCCCAAATTTATTACGATCGGATATATTTATTGATATTTCAGCCATTTCTGAACCGATTTTGACCAAATAAAGTTTATTATATTCTGCCATTAAAATTGCATGTTCTTTCAAATTCGACACTCAGTTTTTCATTACCTCACAAAAAAATTGTGTTGTGCAGCGCCCTCTCTACCAAAACTGAACTACCCCTTTAACATGCTAATTTGCAACCTGATAATAGCGTTATATTATCAGAACTATCCCTTGGTTTGTTTTACTTGCTAATATATGGCTCTGTTACCACAATTATAGATGATTTCATTCAGCTTTGATCATGCTTATGAGTAGGTAAGGCGTTTTTATTATTGTGTTGGTAAAAAAAAAGATTATTCAAACCTTTACAACGCAATAATAGCAACGTCTGATATTGAAAAGTGGCGCGTTCAAAATGTCTAATTTATTGTCTAATAATGTCTAATAATGTATAATGATGTATAATAATGTCTAATTTACTTATATTAAACAACATAGTGACTACACAGTGGAAGTTAATAAGGAAATGATGTGGCATGAAACAAAGTAACAAACCCCAGCACAATGCTCGAATATTGTTTTTGTTATTTGTTATTTGAAAACTAATTTTATGAATTAGAAGGTGTGATCCTGTAAGAAATTGAGGCTTTAATGGTCGATATGATAGAATGGTTAAATTGATCCATTAACTTTGTCATTTTCAACCAAAATCACTTGGAGCTTTCACACTCCTCTTGTACCATGTTGTTTTGGCTTATGGTTACAGACGAATTAAATGGGTTTTGATTTTTCAAATTTCTCTCTAATTATGGAGGTATTTAAGATTGAATTAGAAAGCGCTAGTGGACGATTTCGACCATAGTCAAGAGTATCCGAAAGCGGGTACTAAATCCCTATTATCCAAATTCGGGTACTTCACGCGAACGATCCGGATAAAATCAGACATCGATTTACTCTTTTTTCACGAGGCAAACATAATTCCTTTTCTATGCAAATCTCACATATCATTTTCAAGAATCATACAATGATATTGGTATATGATTGAAGTCTCAATTAAGTATTACTTTTTTGCAAAAAATATATGGATCACTTTAAGCAGATGTGGACGTCGATGCAGCTCTAATAACGTGAATAACAAGCTTCACAGTCGGGCATTGGCTGCTCGTAAAGTTCATCAAATTATTGCGATTTTATTTGTGCATTAATTTGTGATATTTTCATTAGTCATGGTAATCTCTTCAATTAAAAAATGTTTCTCAGAAGAATCAAATTATTCAAAAGATACATTACTTTCTACTCTCTTATCGTTTTCATCAAATGGGTAAGAAAACAGCCTCAAGGAATCGTGATTGTTGAAAATGCAAGTTCGGCACAATGTAATTGTTATGATTGCTTTCATGAAATGAGAGAATAACGTTAGTCCTAACTCTTTAGAAAAAACGCACTTCAGTATTTCGTGATGACATTCGCGAAAAAAATTAATTTACTGCATCGTAAAATGGATTTGCGCACACGTTATAATAGCGCTATGTTTTCGGGATTCGGGACCATGCAGACGGAATCGTGCGTGTGCGCCACTCCGACGTGACTCTCTGTATAGCGCACATTGCGTACGCGTATGCAAGCAACCGAGAAGCGTGCGTATAAAATGGCAACTCCCTGTGTGCGCTCTACAAAGCACGCTCCTCTAACGTGACGTCGCACTCCCTTTAAAGCTGGTAGTTCGGATGCGTAAATCAGATGCGCGGTGCCATCTTGCGAACGCCTTGTACACGGTGCGGAATGCACATTGGCTCAAAGTTATGTAGTGCGTACAAACTATAGCCTTAAAGGTGCACCTGTAAAGTGTCAGATATTGCCCAAAATGACATTTAAGACTTCAATCCAAAATCATTGTAAGATATGTTCGAATGATGTGTGAAAGTTTCATTGAAAAAAACCCACTGCTTTCCTGGTTAAAAAAGCGAAGATATGCGTCAGCTTTTACAACGAATTACTGTATGACGCTTATGAGGTTTATGACCGTTCATTAACGCTCTTGAGCTGAATGATAGATATCGTCATACTAAAGGGGAATTTGAAAAAAAGTCTAACCCTATTTTATTCTTCTCTTACCATAAGCTAAACAACACGGTAAAAGAGAAACGAGGAAGCTCCAAGTAATTTTCGTGAAGTTAGACACTTTACAGGCATCCCTTTAATCAGAATGGCGAACCATGGTGTAGCATTTCTAACAGCGCCCTCTACAACCCCACACATTACTATCTGTAATACCCATCGGCATGAAAGGTCAAGTTCGTCTTTGGTCTTTGTGACGCGTCAACATCCAATTCCTTCTCCCGGGAAAACTATATGCTGACCGTAAACTATATGAATAGGGATACTGACAAAATAAAGATGCGCTTCACACTATAATCTATACCTGGTGGACCGTGAATTAATTATATGGGAAAAATGCATAATCCAGCAGAAGTGGGTTAACTTCCCGTTAACTCCTAACGTGCTACGAGTTACAATGCACACACATGCCATAGAGCATTAAAATCCCTGGCACGTTAAGAGTTAATACATTTTTGTACCCGCACCTGAGATTTAATCATAATTGTTTGCGTGATCTACCAAGTCACTAAAACTGTTGTAAACCCATTGCCTACCGGAACATAATGGACCATGTATTAACTCTATAAGTAAAATGCATAATCCAGCAGAAAATGGGTTAATACCACAGTTTTAATCAAACTTTATGCATAATCATCACATTGCATTTGGACATAATTATAAGGAACCATGTGTCAACTCTATGAGAAACGGTTTAATCCATATGAAAATGAGTTCATACCTTCATATGATTTTTGTTTCGTTATTATTTCATGCGTGATCGTTTTACCGCAATGTCAATTACTGCTCATTAGTGACCTAAAATCCGCACTACCACGAGATGCTTATCCTAGGAGTGCATTAGCTGGAAAAAGCGAGGGCACTGGGAACGTAGCCCGTGTAGCCAGTGTAGCGTTGTCAGTGAGCGTAGCCAGTGTAGCGTAGCCAGTGAGCGTAGTCAGTGAGCGTAGCCAGTGAGCGTAGTCAGTGAGCGTAGCCAGTGAGCGTAGTCAGTGAGCGTAGCCAGTGAGCGTAGTCAGTGAGCGTAGCCAGTGAGCGTAGCCAGTGAGCGTAGCCAGTATCAACCAGGGCTGTCAACCAGGGCGAAAACGTTATTGAATGGGAAACAGTTTATTTAAAAAGTTGTTAATTCATACAGTGGCAGGAAGCAATCACCCCCAGTATATCCCACCCTTTCCCTCCCCATGTAATAGTTGATGTTAATAAAGGATATAACATATTCAAGTGCAGTACAGGGCAAATCTATAAAGAAGCGTAGTGTGATTTATGTTTAAAGGGCACAATAATATAGGAAATTAATTTCCTATTCAAAATGTTTCAGATTCGAGGACGTTGTATGCAAGTATGGGTTTTTGGTATGATGATGTGCATACTTTTTTTTAGAAACATGCTGTCGTGCATTATACTTAATATATAATTTTGTTATATATACCACATGTTTTTTTTCTTCTATTCTTGTTATCGACAAACTAAATAATGAAAGGGAAAAATAAACGTGGGTTTAAAACAAGGTCTATATGTGATAGATCAACATCTTCAGGAAATGAGTGATGATGTTTGCGTATAAATAATATAATAATCCATGTACGGAACAACATACACAGACGCAAAAGCGGGAGGGGGCGGGGGGGGGGGGGGGGGGGGGCTAGTGGCCTGTATCTCCCTGTATCATACAGTTACAGTTTTGACATAGCCATTAATTAGTCACAACATTTCATGTCGCCCCATGTTTGTGAGTGGAAAAAAAAATTTCATATTCGGGCAGCGTCCGCAGTAAGGTGGTAAATAACTTTATTAACCTTTATGACGCTACTCTCATAGCCCGTAGGAATCTTCAACGGACGTCCATCGCTCATGTCCGCGCATTTCAGTCCGTGACTCGCCTCTTCAACATGTTCATTAACCAGTTGTCTGCTATATCTCTCGATTCCCATATAGTTTGAAGACATGGTACACAGCGATCCAGTATGCAATGTTGTTATAGGTACATCGATCATTATTCGAGTATGCCCAGAGGGGGCACGTCTTTGCCACATGATTATTTCCCGTTTACCCATGTGGCTGAATTATCCAGTATAATATTTTCTAGGTGATTAATGAACAATATGCGTTGTGATTTCAAAGAAAGTGCGACTTTGCGATGTTATGTTTAAAAGATCATAATTATATTGTAATTTGTAATCTTTTCATTTTTGTTCAAAGAGTGATCTATTAAGTTTGTCAAAATAAAACAAAGCCCACTTCGAGCTTTTACACGAAATGGGTTTTGAATTTGTAAATGTCTCCCTAATTATAAAGATATTAAAGGGACTTAGTAACATGTGATTGTCCAAATCCTCAAAATACAATTGGAATTCTAGCGGTTCCCTCATATACCTTGTTGTATTCGTATTAACAATAAAATCATGGTTTCGGTTTTTCAAATTTCCTTTTCGTTAAAAAGATATTTACGATTGAAGTTTTCAGATGTTAAATAATCCAACGGATCGCGAAAACCGTGTACAAAGTGAGTGCAATGAGTTTTTGAATATCACTTTGCATTTTTGCTCATTACTCGGCCATATAACGTCCGTTTGACTTGAAATTGTCACACAATACCCTGTGGACATATCAGATAACAACAATATACATTGTACCAATCACTTATCACTTTTTGCACATATCAACAAAGTTACTAGATCCCTTTAAAGAATGGAAAAGCGTTCCGGAACGATGTTCGATTGTAGTCCAAAGAAACTGAATTCAGGTAATTCTACTGCAGCGAACGATCGGGGACTAAATCTCACATCAGTTTACATTTGTATTTCTCACCAGGTAAACATGGTAAACATGTTTTTTTTCTAACAAAATATCACATATCATCTAAAATAATCTTACAATGATATTGGTAAACGAATGAAGTCTCAAATATCGCTTTTGGAAAAATCTTATAAAGTTAATGGATTGCTTCAATCCATAGTATTTAATCATTCTAGTGCCGTCGTTGCCACTATACATGTTTCATTTTTAATGTTAAATGAAAAAGATGAAAGAGAATATAATTTGTGTTAATAGATTACTTCTATTTTGGCTCAGATTGAAAGAATAACAAGACAATCACATGACGGTCAATTAGCGGTACAATTGGTTGCCTTAAGCCCGGCGCAGACAGAGCCGAGTCGACCCTATCCGACTGATTTTCAGTCGGATTAGCTCAGTGTGCGGTGCCTCACGACTCCGACTTTGCCAGTCGAGTGACAGTCGGAAGTCAGTCGGGGCCGATTCAACAATATGAATTGGATCCGACCGACCGGGCCCGACTTTATCCTCACTGAAAACCAGTCGGATTGGGTCGAGTCGGCTCTATCTGCGCCGGGCTTTATATAGGTCCGGAGAAACAAACATTGCATTGAGTTATCCTTTCAGACTTAATATAATTATGTATATGAAACGACTATTATTTTTGTTTCATGTGTGATATTATAGAGAAATAATAGAGAAACAAGGGGAAATAACACCATAAATCCTAACTAGGATCACACTGTAACATGTAAAGCTTATAATTTATACGTACAATGTCGCGCGAAATATTCTATATTTCGTTTATTAACATTTTAACGATTTGCTTAGTCTATTTTTTTTCAAACATTTAAGTATGATTCGTTATCCCTTTTCATATGACAATAATAAGGACAGTTTTCGCCGTATTTGTTCGTGGTTTTTCCCGGAACTTGTCACACGACTTTAACGGAATCGAAATCCGGTGCACTCGGCCATGTTGACGGGCGAACTATCATGTGGATATAGTAAATTGAGGAGCAATTAATGGTTTCATCGATCAAATTCAGCGCTCTTATAATAGTTCCGTTGCGTGTTCGCAAACACCCGTTCTACATAGAAGTGACTGCTTTAGTTGTGTAGCCGGATCAATCCACTCGAGGAAGGGGGGGGGGGGGGGGCGAGGAGGTTGGGTAAGAATTCTCATCAGAGTGACATCATGCCACCAAAAAACATTTGGGTTATATTTGTCTTCACCTATCGATGTATTGACTTATATTATAAGACATTATTATTATAACACATTTGTCGAAGCACAAGGAAAGTGAGGGGAGGGGGTGCAGGATTACAAGAATGAAGGGCAGTTGTCAATCTAGTACCCCTCCCCCCTCCGTGCTGGATATGCCACCATTCTGCAACGTTCGCCCCTACGAAAGAGAGAGAAAGATCTAGATCTATATGCAGTAACGATTTTCCGACAAACGCCTACAAAGAATATATCAAACTTACATTCAGGTTTTTGTTTATTTTTGTTCTCGTTTCATCAAAAGAAACAAGTCAAGGTGATTGCAGTCGACACATCGCTACTCCCATTATTGATGTGAACACATGACTGTGTCCTTCATTTGTTCATTTTCGTATCACATGTGAGCGCCACCAATAGCGCATCGATATTTGGATTGAGGTTGTCCCCCACCCCCCCCCCCCCCCCCACACACGAGGAAATCCTCATTATCACCTTACTTCCTTTGTGTGTTACAGGAATGACGTACAAAATGAAAATATGTATACATATTTCAGTTTAATACTTTGGTAAGGCGACCACAACTATCAATATCATCATTGCTATCTAGGCCCTTCGATTATGTCCCCACTAGAGTGTATATGTCTATGCTACTTTCTGTTAGTGGTGAATCAAGAATGGTCAATAAAATTATTTATAAATAACGTCATTAATAATGGATAAACTTACAGCGAGTGCTGCATAGCCATTGATTATGGAAATTATGGTATTATGGTAATGAATCAAACGTATTGAACGTATTGACCCCCAAAACACAACAACGATTGATTATGCCACTTAAAGTGTCAATCCCACGTCAATGGCGAATGTTGTATCAATAATGGCCGATAAAAGTCACGGCTTATGGGAACTGTGTCATAGCTAGGCCTGTATGACTCGCCATTGAATCGGTATTCTGCAAAGAATACAACTTATGAAGAAATTTAAAGTATTGCAAATATTATTTATACAAAAAAACTGCATCATTTCGGTTATCACTTGCATCCATCCCTAGGGTTAGAATTATCCTTCGGGTTTATGCCAGGTTTACAATACGTAGCTTCTGCCCACATGAGCATTGAAAACTGTGGGGTTTCAGGCCAGAACGAGCACCGTGTTATAGGTTGTCCTATATAGCTCAGTCAGTAGAGCACTGGTCTAGCAATCCGGAGGTCTCAGGTTCGAATCCCAGGGGAATCCCATTTTCTTTGCTCTTTTTAGATTAAAGAAACTTAAAGGGGAATTAACCCTTATCCTTTTGACTTACTGGATGTGATGAGAGCATAACTACTCACTTATTTCCTCATGAATATTCCCGATTACAAAAATAATCAATATTTTATGGACCACTGTCGTCTGCTTTCAATGCCCATAGGAGGCGGCCATTTCTTCAACTACTCGCGGTGAAATGACGTGGCAGGCGGAGAACACAATAGCATTATCGTAACCCGCTATTGTGTTCTCCGCCTGACACGTCATTTCACCGCGAGAAGTTGAAGAAATGGCCGTCTCCTGTTGGCATTGAAAGCAGACGACAGTGGGCCATGAAATATTGATTATTTTCATTTTTGGGAATATTCATGAGGAAATAAGTGACTAGAAATGACAAGAGTTATGCTCTCATCACATCCAGTAAGTCAAAATGATAAGGGTTAATTCCCCTTTAAAGTAATTAAATTAAGAAAATACTGCTGAAAACTGCTTATCTACTAATCATGCTAATTTAGATATCGCCAATGTGGTAAAATGAGAGTCGTATACAGCCTAGCTTTCAATCTTAACAGGATATTCGTCAGGGCAAATAACAGTTACTACATAAAGACAACATAATATATAACACGACATATATACAAAAAGGAAAGGAGGCGGAGACAAAACACAATCACAATGAAAGCAACTGTGAGTGGGTGAGAGTCTCCTCGGTTTGACCAATCAAACAGGGCAGAATAGATAATATATTAACTTTGTCAAATTCAACCCAAATTGCTTGCAGCTTTCATACTTCTTTTTCGAATTGCAATTATGAAAAGTGATAGTCACTTACTTATTGCACTTACTATGTACACGTGTACACGGTTTAAATGATCCCGTAGACAGTTTAACATCTGAACACTTCAATCGTAAATATCATTTGAACGAAGTGGAAATTTAAAAAACCGAAACCTGTCCCGTGCTTTTATTGTAAATATGAATGATGACAAGGTATGAGAGAACCACTTAAGTTCCAAGTAAGTTTTGAGGATTTGGACAATGTTACTAAGTCCCTTTAACATGTTTAACGAACTTAAAGGGGCTCTATAAAGTCGCGAGATAATGACTCTGAATCTGTATTCAGCAACATGCTTCCAGGATCACGTGATGTATTGCATCATCCGAGCCCCCCTCCGGTTTGACATTGGCTACGTCATTGATAGGCATTTTAACCCGATCAAAGTCTGTTTCATTTTGATATGAGATGCATTTGCCATATAACCCTTTCCATGCAGCCCAAGTATGTTCGTGACCAATACCGGGCGCCGTTACATAAAGATTCACGATTAATCGTACGATCAATGTATTGATTTGTTAATTGGTCATACGATTTATCAAATGATTACATAATTAATTGTGCAATCAATTTATTAGTTATACGACGGCGTGGATCCTCATGTTATACGGGGCCCCGAACAGGTTTGCGTCAATGTACGCCAGTGATAATTGTAAATAACGGGCACGTGCCGCTGGCTTATGCTAGGCTCTTAGGATGAATTATTACCCGTCACATATTCCAAGCAATTTGTTGAGCATCATAAAGTTCAGCCAATTATGTTGTACTTTTTTTGTGTGCATTTACCATTGCTACTGACTGAAATCCGATTTCCATCAGAGAAGAGAAAAGTTTAACTTTGTCATTACATCAGTGTACATTTGTTTAGTTCGTATATCAGTAAGAATAACGTATCGATTATACATCCCGTTTGAACTTGAATCCTTTTTCTATGTTTGTTCGATGGCTTTAACATGATTTTAGAGCCATCAAACAAACATAGAAAAGGGATTAAAGTTTAAGAATTACTCAAATGTTGACATAATATCTCATTTGAAAGTAAGTGCACGGAGAATGAAATGAGTTTCGTTATCCCTTATCATGTTAAAGGGATAGTTGAGTTCTGGTAAGGAGAGTACAGTTTTAGTGAAACTGAATTTTAGTAACCAAAACCTGCATCATTACATTACAAACTAATAGTTATAACTAGAAAGGAACACAAAATTACAAATGACGTAGTAAAGATCATGTTATCATTCAAAAAGAGCCATTAAAACGTAAGGGGGCGCTCTCTAAACACTCATCGGTTTCAACCATTTTGAATAAAATATTGTGCATGTGATGCTTTGTTGAAATAATGATTAGATAGAGAAATAACCAACAACTATTTAAATACCTATTTTGTAACTTTTTGAAAAGAGGAAGCATTTTTTTGAATTGTTAACGGCTGGTTCAAAATTCTCTAATAAACCCGGGGCCCCGGGTTTATTACTAATTGTTATATTTATGGATATTTCAGCCGTTTCCGAACCGATTTTGATCAAACAAAGATGATTTTATTGTTTAAATATTATGCTCTTTCAAATTTTACACTCAGTTTTTCATTACCTCACAAACCAATTAAGTAGTCTAGCGCCCTCTCTACCAAAACTCAACTTTCCCTTTAAACTTTGTCATTACATCAGTGTACATCCGTTTAGTTCGTATATCAGTAAGAATAACTTATCGATTACTAGTATACTGTTGTTAAATGGCGGTGGAGGGTATAGCACGGAATATTACATCCCGAGTGATTTTAAATGCTAGTGAGGGAAGAGTAAATAAGTCCCGAGACGAAGTCGAGGGACTTATTTTCTTCACGAAATAGCATTTGAAATCCCGAGGTTAGGAATATTCCGTGATTTTCCCGACAACAAATTTAACAACTGTTTTATCATCTGACTGTCAAACACAGGGGTGTAATATTGCCATTGTATATCGAAAAATATTACACCGCAGCGGCATGTACCGTATTTACTAAGTCATGTGATAAAACATATTATCTCATTTTAGAGCCATCGAACAAACATAGAAAACGGATTAAAGTTTCATTTTCTATCAGAAAGAATTACTCAGAATCAAATGTTGACATAATATCTCATATGAAAGTAAGTGAATGGAAAGTGGAATGAGATTCCTTATACGTCTGGTTCACTATTATGGGACTAACCTTTAACATATTGCATTCTGCAACCGTGTGCAATATGCATTGAGATACACCAGGATTACAATTAACAGGAGGGAATAGGTTAATAACTATTGTATTCAGCCCAGAATAGTGCACCCTTCACTGATGAATCGGCAGGCTTGAATTGGTGATCTGTTCCTGTTTTAATTCAAAAGTATAAAAAGTACACGGCCATTATCCACTAAGCATGATAAATTGCTAAAAATAATGGTGCTTCAAAATGATGACGTTTCTATTCATTTCTAACAATAGGATAACTCGTATATGTACAGAGCTTCATGGCCATGCATTAGAGTCAACGATCAACGGCAGTTGGAGGCATACTTCTATCATGTCTATGGAACTAACCATAACGAATTATAGAGTATGCATATACTGTAATAGGCAGCCATCCACTGGTTCTAATCATTAGCGAATTGGTAAAAGATCTTTTTATTTTTTATTGTCTAGCGAAAGGGGGTAAGATCATGTTTGGGCAAAAGACGACATACACTTTCAGATGTAGAACTTAGCAAGTGTGTGTGCGCAACATGGGCGTCGATACTTACGTAATACCTATTCATCATGGGGGGGGGGGGATGAATGAATAGCTCATCCCCCCCTGATGAATGGGTATCAATGACAGATCGACGCCCATGGTGCGCAAATACATGATGTGTGCGTTTACGAAATATTGCATAATGCATTCACAACATCCTAGGTTTAAGTAAGGGATTTGGTAATGTGCTAAAATCCGAACCATAACATGGTTAAAGGGATAGTTGAGTTCTGGTAAAGAGAGTACAGTTTTTGTCAAACTGAATTTTAGTAAGCAGAACATGCACGATTACATTACAGACTAATAGTTACAACTCCACCATGCTCAAAAGGAATACAACAATTTCAAACGACTAAGTAAATAGCATGTTATCATTAAAAAAGAGCTGTTTAAACTAAAGAGGGCGCTTTCAAAAAACGCATATGTTTAAACCATTTTAAATAAAATATTGTGCATGTGATGTTTTGTTGAAATAGTGATTAGATAGAGAGATAATCAACAGCTATCTAAAAACCTCTTTTGAACATTTTTAAAAAGAGGAAGCATTTTAAAACAAATTTTAACGGCTGGTTCAAAATTGTCTAATAATTGTGGGGCCCCACATTTATTACGAATGGTTATGTTTATGGATATTTCAGCCATTTCTGAACCGATTTTGATCAAATAAAGTTCATTCTGTCAATAAAATTGTATGCTCTTTCGAATTTGACACTCAGTGTTTCATTATCTCACGAAAAATTATTTTGAGTAGCGCCCTCTATACCAAAACTCAACTATCCCTTTAAATACAAACATGATAGTTATAAGCGCGTCGCTGAGATTGGATTCAAATTTCACTGCACGTTCCGCCATCTTCGCTGGGTTGGGTACACGTGGCTACACGTTCGAAATCGCATGGTTTGCATTAATTGAATCTGGTAATGAACTGTTGTCATTTAGAACGTTTCATTGCTCAAATAGTCAATCTCAAAGCGGTTTTTGTCCAACTTTATACGTTAACAGATTAGTAATGATATCATTCTTTCACATGGTCGGTGATAAAAGCATACATTTGTGTGTGTGTGCATGAATACTGATATGTGGCTTTAAAGAAAAAAAATAACGTTTTACGTTTCCGTTAATAAATAGAAAACAACAAGAGAAGCAAAAGGGGACCGCCAAAGGTCCAAACTATATTGGTCAAATCCGACAAAATTGTGAATTCCTTTAACTTGGCAACTGATCACTTTTGAATGACAGGCATACACTGGAAGGGCTTATACAACAACGAACTTTCTAGATCACCAAGATAGGTTGCGTGACCGTTATAATTGTCGTCATAATGTATATATCCTCGGCAAAAAAGAAGAAGCAAATCTGGAAGATGTAACTGAATTACGAATGTAAATGACGAGGCCGTAATTGGTGAGACGTCGGCCGCTTCTTGCCAATTTTCGACCCCCTGACTGACGCTCGGACCCCTCTCACCTGGGGCAGATGCCCTGGGTGTTCCCCCGCAACCAGTCCGGAGCGTTCCGCCTCGGGGCGACTATCAGCTGCTTCCACGAGCCGCTCGCATACCGCGGCCACATGAAATGCGTAGAGAGTTAATAGGGGTGGGCGGGGATTGGCATCATGACGGTTATACAGACATCGGGACCGTCTTCTCATGAACGGGTGGTAATGAATTATCCATAATAAGGGGAAAACTGGGGTAGGAGTGTAATAATAATAATGATGGATGCAAATTGAAAACGATGCACTGCTCAAGAGACGTCTAAGCATTTCTTTTCACGCGTCTCTATATTCATCTGTTCATATACTCAGAAGTAAATATTTTAAAAATATAAAAATAGATACAAAAACACAGTTGTTTGTACGCCTTGGAGTCATATAACAGCTGCATTCTCATTCATATGTCACCGGAAGTAAATTTCCAAAGCACTGTCATTCTTGATAGCAGTTTTGTGTTGAAAATCGTGACATTTTTAGATGACATACATATTGCTAACGAGTGTAGAGCTATACGTGATAGTTTATTTTGATTGTTTAAACAGTTGATTAATGTCTTGTGTCAGATTAATTTACCCCCATTTTATAGACTGCAAAATGTCTTCCATCATACAATAGGAAACGCGTCAAAAAACGTTTTTTTTTTAATTGTAACAACATGAGGTTTATCAATACGAAAGCCCAGAAATGAAAATGCTCGGCTTTAAACTCCACTCAATTAATCACGTAAGAGATAGTGAATTTCATTTTCCATTGCAAAACATCATGGAAAAGTTTAAAATTGTGTCGGTATTAAACAACTTTTTAATTTCCAAAAGAAAGGGGTTGGGTATGCGTAATTACACTGTCGTTTACAATAATTATGAAGACTCAACGTGTATCAAAAGCAATGTTGATATGTGCACGATAATTAATTTGACTCTCAAAAAGGTTGACAAATTTGGTTTGAAAAGAATAAAACTGCTTCGCTATCATGACATTCATGAAGGTCGTTGACAGAAAAAGTAATAAAAAGGGACTTCTCAAACCGCAAAAATGCAATCGGATGAATGATTAAACAATGTCGAAGCAAATGAACCTATCCATGATGAAGAGTTATCCAAGCAACGATATGGAGTGAAAGAAAGAGGAGAAGAGGAAGAAGAAGAAGAAGAAGAAGAAGAAGAAGAAGAAGAAGAAGAAGAAGAAGAAGAAGAAGAAGAAGAAGAAGAAGAAGAAGAAGAAGAAGAAGAAGAAGAAGAAGAAGAAGAAGAAGAAGAAGAAGAAGAAGAAGAAGAAGATTGAGAGAAAGAGAAAAGGAAGAAGAAGAGAAATAGAGGGTATAGAAAAAAAGGAAATTAGACATGATATAAGGAAAAGAAGAAGAGGGAAATAAAAAGTTTGGGATGGTGGGCGTGGGGGAGACAGACACGTGACTTCACGCGGGGAATGTTACTGTTTTTGTTGTTAGTGTTTATAGTCATACAATAATGTATTACGACGATCTGTCGTGGCACTTATTTGGTTCACTTCATCGTCCTTTTGTATCCGTTTATCGTTTCCTCTACGTGCGATCAAAGCAGTGGCAGAGTCAGAATCAACTCAACAAGAGTAGAGGGACAAGAAGACGGTTAAAGTGATCCATTAACTTTATATTTTCCCCCAAAAGTGATATTTGAGACTTCAATCATATACCAATATTATTGTAAGATTATTGAGAATGATATAAAAGGAATAATGTTTACCTTGTGAAAAAAAGAGTAAATCGATGTCTGATTTTTATCCCGATTGTTCGCGTGAAGTATCCGAATCGAATACTATGGAGGCTTTAGTATCCGAATTCGGCTATTATTGACTACTGTTGAAACTTGAAAGCGTGTACAGACACTTTAAAATTAAATCTTAAATATCTCCATAGTTCGGGAGACATTTGAAAAATCAGAACCCAATTTCATTCTTCTGTTACCATTAGTCAAACAACAAGGTACAAGAGAAGTGTGAAAGTTCCGAGTGATTTTGGTTGAATTTTAAAGTGATCCATTCGAGGGTATCAAACCCTGACAGTTTTGCTTACTGTAACTGAAAAGTGCTTTTCCGTCACTTCTAGTTGTATATTTCATCTTGGGTATACACTAATAATGGAAATAATCAATGGTTTTTTTTACCACTACCATCTGTTTTGACTAACCAACGGTATCGCACCCTCGCATGAATCCTCAATCGACTTGAACTAACCAAAGCGGGGTATACGTAACCACCGACATAGCAGCAGCTTCAACAGCAGCGGTTACATAACCCGCTTTGTTAGTGCGCAGATGCGCTCAGATGACGTTTCATGCGGTAACGTTGGAAAACACGGCAGCCTCCAGTGGTCAGTCAAAACAGTTGATAGTGATTTCAAAACATTGAAGATTTCCATTATTAGTGATACCCAAAAGGAAATATACGACTAGAACTAACAGGAATTATGCACTTATCAGTTACAGTATGTGACTATTCCAGTATTTCGTTTCCCTTTAATGTCTCCCTAATTATGGAGATAATTATGATTCGATGGGCAGTAGGTGATAACATCTGCCTTCGGTGTTCACCTTTTCACTATAGGCATGCCAGGTAAACTGTGTTACTTTGATATCAAACTATCACACCCAATATTACACACGTGACACTATTAAAGGGATAGTTGAGTTTTTGTAAAGAGAGTACAGTTTTGGTCAAATTGAATTATAATAACCAAAACCTGCACCATTACATTGCAAACTAATAGTTATAACTCCACCGTGCTAGAAAGGAATACAAAATTACAAATGACTACGTAAAAAGCCTGTTATCATTCAAAAAGAGCAGTTAAAACTCAAGAGGGCGCTCTCTAAACACTCATCGATTTCAACCATTTTAAATAAAATATTGTGCATGTGATGTTTTGTTGAAATAGTGATTAGATAGAGAGATAATCAACTATTTAAAAACCTCTTTTGTAAATTTTTGAAAAGAAGAAGAATTTTTAAAATTTCTTTAACCATGTTAACGGCTGGTTCAAAATGATCGAATAAATGTGGGGCCCCACATTTATTACAAATGGTTATGTTTATGGATATTTCAGCCATTTTTGAACCGATTTTGATCAAATAAAGTTTATTCTGTCATTAAAATTGTATTCTCTTTCGAATTTGACACTCAGTTTTTCATTATCTCACAAAAAATTATTTTGTATAGCGCTTCTCTACCAAAACTCAATTATCCCTTTAATAGACATTCAGAAGAATCTTGCACACGTTCACAAGATATGCTTCCACATGTTCCTCCCCTTTCACATTTCCAGGTGTGGACAGCCTGAGTCAATGATATAATATTTTGTAATATCTGTATTTCTGATATTTCCTAAACGCGCACAAACTTGGGGGGGGGGGGGGGGCGGGGGGGGGGGGGGGGGGGACAGGTCCTTTGTACATGCTGGACCATTCATTTGGAATCAGTATTACCCTCACATATTCAGGATAGTTGGACCGTGGACTCATACAAAGACAGATTGCAATTTCATTTTTTGCTTAAACAGCATTTAAAGGGATAGTTGAGTTTTGGTATAGAGGGCGCTACACAAAATAATTATTTGTGAGATTATGAAAAACTGAGTGTCCAATTCGAAGGAGAATACAATTTCAATGACAAAATAAACTTGATTTGATAAAAATCGGTTCAGAAATGGCTAAAATATCCATAAACACAACCATTTTATGCATCAATAATATTTACTCGTCCTTCATTATATAGATCTTTTTTTTTCTTTAATGTCTGTATTATATAATTATTGTAATGTTCAATGTTGTCAACATGTTTGTATACATTATTTTGTAAATTTGATATGTATCAGCTATCAAGCTGTTTTAATCAGATTTTGTTTAATAAAACCATTTCAATTTGTAATAATTGTAGGGCCCCACAATTATTCGATAATTTTGAACCAGCCGTTAATTTTTTTGTTAAAATGCGTGGATAAGGTGGATATTGCACAATAACCATATTTATTATTATTGTTATTATTATTATTATTATTATTATTATTATTATTATTATTATTATTATTATTATTATTATTATTATTATTATCATTAGTAGTAGTAGTAGTAGTAGTAGTAGTAGTAGTAGTAGTAGTAGTAGTAGTAGTAGTAGTAGTAGTAGTAGTAGTAGTAGTAGTAGTAGTAGTAGTATGATGATGTGGGCGGGTATACATAGTATACACGTCTCACAGGAGGCTAACATTTTCCCGTGGCTCCCCAGGCCCTTTGACGATACCATTAGACATGCTAGACCAAAGAAGCGTAAGATTTAATCATGTGCTTACTTAATATATCCTATAGGCTTCCATTAATTATTCATGACAATCCTTACACATCCGTTTGATGTATCTTTACCCCTCTCCGTACATAACAATTATGTACCAGGCGCAGAACGATGACTGTATCTTTGAGTGATTCTCCGAGGTCTGCGAATTAGCTAGATTTTTCCTTTCCTTGAGAGTTCACCGTTAACATTTTTTAAACGCATCCAACACAGATATACGCACGTACACAACGAACGATACAAAAAGGTCTTCAGACATACACAAACTCATACCCTTAAAGGGACTTAGTAACATTATCCAAATCCTCAAAATCCAATTAGAATGTTAGCGATTCCCTCATACCTTGTATTATTTGTATTACCAATAAAAGCATGGGACAAGTTTTTTTTTTTTTCAAATTTCCATTTTGTTTAGAAGATATTTACGATTGAAGTGTTCAGATATGAAATTGTCTACGGGATAATTTCACGCCGTGTACAAAGTAAATACATTGGGTTGGTGAATATCACTTTGCATTTTTGCTCATATCTCAGCCAAAAAAATCCAATTCACGTGAAAGTTTCACACATCACTTGATGGACATATCAGATCACACCAATACACATTTTATTAATCACTCATCACTTTTTGCACTTGCCAACAAAATTACTAGATCCCTTTAAAATATAAAAAAGAAGGTCTTCACGCAGTAACATGCATACAGAACAGAACATGAAGCAAAATCATTGGCAAAAAGACAACTTCGTGGAAATATACATATGCATCTCTTATCCAAACGTCATAACCACATGATAATGATTACTGTATACACAAATTTGTCGTACATGAAAACAATATTCTAGATAGTGCATAGCATCCGTTTGTACATTCGAAATTAGGAGAACAAAAATTGTTAAAATGTTTGTTTTTAACTTACAATGAAATGGTAGGGAAATTCGTCTTAATTCTCACATATACTGTATATACAGGAACAAAAATACAACAAAGTCATATGAACATCGTCTATCAAACGTGTTTTGGGGGATACAAAACTGCTGTATGAATATCCCAAATTATAGCGAATCCGCAGTATCTCATATCTTATATTTCAAATAAGAAAGGTTCTTCAAACATTTCACCAAAGTAAAGTATCAATGATTTCAAATACAACAAGAAAATAAACGACATCCATCAAACATAACCAACAAACGCATATAGATTAGAAAACCTGTCGTATGAATACCCCATATCATAATCATGATCGTGATTGGAAAGGGGGTCTTACGCAAGATCACATGTCTCATATGGCAATTAAACAGTTCATTCTAACATCTCATCTATAAAGTAACGCACATATAAAACAAACGAGAAAGGTCGTAGCTGCATCATTTTTTTAAGACATACATGTACTAGAATTACAATGAAAACGGCTGTATGTATATCAACTCTAAATTAAAGAGTTACAAATTAAAAAGGTCGTACGAATATCTCCTATTTTTACCTGTGTATTAAAGACCAAGGTGTAACGAATTCTGCCCCCGAAGCTATATCAGCGCATGCGCCCTAGTTCAGGTGGCTATCGTGGATATATCATATCGCGTCTCATATGAAATGATGAACGAACAGAATAGGTATTTATGGCGAGCATTTTGTGTAATTAAACTTCGATTCGATCTTTATAATTGAATACATCAATTGATGCTGATATATAAAATAAGCTGAACTTGTTACAGTATTTGAAAATCAAGAATGATCTTTTGTTTTGTTGCTTTTTTGTTCGCTTTAATATTTAAAGCATTTTTTAATGTTTAATTCAGATCAATAACACTCAAAAAGACAGTGAAATTTAAATTAATTTGTTTCTTTTAGGACCTCTTTAATCATTAATATAATTATATAAAACGAAGCAATGCGTCACGAATGTGCATGTCATCCTTGTGCTAGGGGACGTATGTTTGCTTATATTTCCTTTATCGTTCCAATTTGTGTTCCAAATTCGAATTCGCGCTCTCTGATTGGTCGACAAGTAAAACACCGTAACATGTCACAAAGTAGGTTCATATTTTACTGCCACTAAAAATATACGTTTAATAATGACACTGCATGCGTGCCATAATATCATCGTATCAAACTATGCCAAGTTGAAGGGATCTAGTAACTTTGTTGACATGTGCAAACAATTATGAATGGTTGATACAGTGTATATTGCTGTTATCTGGTATGTCCACTGGGTATTGTGTGAAAATTTCAAGTCAAATGGATGTTATATGGCCAATAAATTAGCAAACATGCAAAGTGATAGGCAGTCACTCATTGCACTGACTTTGTACACGGTTATGACTATCCAGTGGATAGTTTAACATCTGAACAATTCAATTGTAAATATCATTTTAACGCAAGGGTAATTTAAAAATTAGAAACCTGTCCCAGGCGTTTATTGTTAATACGAATACAAAAAAGTATGAGGGAACCGCTAAAATTCCAATTGGACTTTGAGGATTTGGACAATGTTACTAGATCCCTTTAAAGCTTATAGAAACGAATGTAGAATGAAAGAAGAATGCACATGACAAGTTATCTTATAATTTCATTGTATAAATGAAGCTGATTTAGCATTTATATTTCTGGTCAGTTTCCTGTATGTTTGAACTGATGTTTAAAACAAAATTGACGCACATCAGGATGTCAATAACTACGGTATATGATTCAAAGTAGATTATGTTTTTATGCAATTTCTCTCTGATAATTTTCTACTGCGTTTTTCCTTTCCTGAACTGAGCTCGAGACCCAGGCATAACTGTGGCACCTTTTGCGCACCTCTCCATTTTATCAAATTATTATGTAAATGTTCGGTTGTCCTTTACGTCACTACATTAACACATCCCCTCCTATAGGCATAGTGTGTATGCCATCTTCATAAGGATAATACATGACTCAACGGGTTCCAGCATTGAATGGTAAAACAAATCTTGACAAATGAAAAGAAACTCCCGAAACTCTAATCAGAAAGTAATTATGCGCTGTTTATCTTACACAAACTCTGCAAATTTCTTTAACGGTTTGAGGTAGTATCCTGTATAAAAAAGCTACGCTACAACAGTGATAATGTTTTATTACGAGTTACTAACAAAGGTAGTTATTTTTGTCCAGCCCCTTCGAGCGTAAAATGAAATGATTGAATTACATTTCGCCGTTGAAGCGAATTATCCAAATCGCCTTCGGTAGAGGACACTTATCAGTAGATAGTGAATTCAACATTTTAATTGCTGTATTTATTGCCAGATTTTCATGATTGTCGCAAAATTTATCTTAAATTTGATTGCTTTGTTTTGTCTTTTGGGCATTTTTAGTCATACATTATGAATCACTTATTTTGATAATTAACATTGTATAGATAACGACAATCATTTTGTAAACATGCATTACACTATTTTAATTGTTAATTACGTATATACACTATGTATCTTATATTGTTGTATTCGTATACCTATTGAAGCATGGAACAGTTTTTTTCGAATTTCCCTTTCGTTATCAAGATATTTATTATTGAAGTGTTCGGATTTTTAATTATCCACTGGAAATTTATAACTGTGTACAAAGTCAGTGCAATGGGTCTGCGAATATCACTTTGTTTGCACATGTCAACATAGATCCCTTTAACAATTTTACGTGGATAATGACCCGGAAATAATGTCAGATAATCAAAGAAACCAAACGATATTGACATAGTTTTTTTTTTATTCGAATGCGCACCAAACATAAACGTGAACGCACTGCCACAGTTTTCATGACGCCACTATCTCTAATGAATTATACAACCAATCAAATAAAAAGATAAAAATAAAAAAGGCGCTATATAAATAGAATCTATTATTATTATCATTATCATTATTATATAGAAATATACATATTTTGAAGAAGAAAAAGGTCCTCTTCCTTTACTTACAACCTCCTAACCGACAAAAAAGCAACAACACATGTTAGGTTGCTATTTTTGTCTATAAGTATAAATACACATTTGTATAGTATCAACACTTTTCCCTTTTTCTCAAGCGCACCCCAAACATCCAAAACCGAGCCAAAATAAATTCACAAAAAGGCACAAACACAATACATAAATAGCATATATTTATCATGGGCCACCCTTCATGCCGATCCTTCCTCCATTATTGGTATATAGGGCTCATAACCAAAATTGTGTTGAAGCATTTTATGGAGGTGATATTTTTCCCGAATGAAACATTAATGTCAGAACTTTCGTTCTCGGATCATGTTACAAATGCGATAAAGAAAAGATCAGAGTGCAATGGACACAATAACCTGAACTCACTTTGCCGCAATCAATCGTGCGACCTTTTTGATTGTGCGACTAGGGCTGAGCTTTTTGTTTTAAATTTATATGGACTATAGGGCTGGACTTGCTGGTCTTCGAGCCAAACCCGTATTTCTCCTTCGGACCAAAAACAAGGTAACACTGTAAATAAGACCAGTGGTCATGCGATGACATTCACGATTAATCTTGAGTGATGTAAGACATGTCGCATCAAGACCAGTTAGTCGCGCGACCACCCCAAATAATTGTCACAGTTCGCATCTGTAGCAACTTTGGAACATGACCGAATACCTATATACCCACGACTCTTATTTCGGTCATGGGACTATAATTTATTAAAGGTATTTGCCATCTCGCGAACGCCTTGCGCACGGTGCGTATATATATCGCACACTCGTTCAGTGCTATACGGTACTGTGCGCACAAACTAGCCTATTGATCAAAATGGCGACCCGCGGTGTATAACATCCCCACGAGCGACAATCTTTAAAGATCATTTATGTCGCAGGTTTTCAATCAGTCGCGACATCTGATCTTTTGATCGCAAGGCTGGTCTCACATAGATGGAGATGAAAGTGCGACATACATCTACAGCTTACATATTCCGTACGTGTACAGGCCCGTAGCCAGGGGGTGCGTTGGATGCGTACGCCCACCCCCCCCCCCCCCCCCAATTCAGAAAGGTCCACTTTTGTCGGTCTCGACCATCTAGACCAATGGTCCCCCCTCCCGCTTACACAACTTAACCAGTGGTATTGGTCTCGACCTCGAAATTGTTGCGACGGAGCCCGCCCCCCACCCCCCCCCTCCGCTTTCACGACTCAACCAGTGGTCTCGGTATCCGGTCTTACGGCCACAATCGGCCTCGGTCCCATTTTTGTAAATTATGCGGCTCCCCCCCCCCCCCCCCCCCCCCGGAAAATCCTGGCTACATAGTCACGATAAAAGATCAGTCTTTCCACTGAGACTGTGTCTGGCTCCACTGACCCTCTTTAAAGTCAGATTGATAAAAGAAGACCCCATTTAGCGTCGGTTATTGCTGAACTCTGACAAGTAGGCCTACATGGCAGGCTAGGCTCCCATAGACTATAAGGGTTCAAGATGCCCATCCCTCTACCTAATCCAAACTTCGTGAAACGATGTAGAAATATAGATTGCACGCGTTGGTTACATACATCAAATTATAATGCAACAGCTATACATGGCCCACACATTTCATCTAAAGCTAGCCATTTATTTATACCGAGATTTTTTACCGTAAAAACACATTTGACATGTTCGATATAGGATATCGACCCCTCCAAGTTTTCTCAGACAAAACAACAAATTGAATCGCTCTCTTTAGTGCGAAGGTAAAAATCAATAATTATATTAATGTGTTGTGGATATACAGTATATGATAGAGATATAGCGCACATTCATCATTATTACAATAATTATTACAGTTTTAATAACGGCGGCATCATACATTAGTTACAATAAATGTCAACATTCCTGTCAAAGAATAGAAAATCCGTCTTTTTCATAATTATTTGTTTCATTATACTCAACGGTTTGTATACTGGATTTTAAATACAAGACACCTTCCCAGCTAGCCACCTGACGTTGGGCCGATGTCGGAATTTGGTTGCCGGATGTCGGCATATCGCCGTTGGCTCGAGGTTAAAATGTCCGTCAGCCCAACATCGTCACGACGTCATTTTTGTGATATATTGGCATAAGGTCATTTTCCGACAATGGCCCAACATCATCTCATGACATGATGTTGGGCCATTGTCGGAAAATGACCTTATGCCAATATATCACAAAAATGACGTCGTGACGATGTTGGGCTGGCGGACATTTTAACCTCGAGCCAACGGCGATATGCCGACATCCGGCAACCAAATTCCGACATCGGCCCAACGTCAGGTGGCTAGCTGGGTTATTGGTGTACTTATGCTTACACATAACGATATACGTATTTAAATGTTGCTTGTAAGTATCGGTTTCCATGGTGGTGTATATAATACGTGTGGTTTGAGGTTGCACCATGTGAGATGGGTGGATTGGTGAGTCCTGAAAAGGACTATGGTAGTCCTAGAAAGGACTGTTGGTAGTCCTAGAAAGGACTGTTGGTGTAGTCCTGAAAAGGACTGTTGGTATTCGTTCTAGGAGAGTCAAAAAAAGAACTGTTGGTAGTCCTAAAAAGGACTGTTGGTAGTCCTAGAAAGGACTGTTGGGATAGTCCTGAAAAGGACTGTTGGTATTCTTTCTAGGAGAGTCCTAAAAAGGACAGTTGGTAGTCCTAGAAAGGACTGTTGGTAGTCCTAGATAGGACAGTCCTTTCTAGGACTACCAACAGTCCTTTCTAGGACTACCAACTGTCCTTTTTAGGACTCTCCTAGACAGAATACCAACAGTTCTTTTTAGGACTCTCCTATTAGAAAGAATACCAACAGTCCTTTCTAGGACTACCAACAGTCCTTTCTAGGACTACCATAGTCCTTTTCAGGACTCACCAATCCACCCATCTCACATGGTGCAACCGCAAACCACACGTATGATATACGTATTATTGACAATTATTGTTAGCAATGCAAACCCGACTGAAATCACCATCGCTAAACTTCGACAATAACTATATGAATACCAATGTAACAATAAATCTGATTGGCACATACAGTACCGCTTTATTATTGCGTAATACACGAAACTATCGTCGAACCCACGATATGACGTCTCGGTCCGTATAGAAGGGACGTTTAGCCTACAACTATCTAATATTATGTTCGTTTAAAAACCTAATTCATATGTATTATGTTTAAATATGATATAAGATAATTATATTGAATATGCTTAAAATGCTGTAGAGGTTTGGATATAAGTTTACAGATTTAGATCATACACTATTTCCCCAAAATGTATACAGACTTTTGCATATCTCAAATCATATACTTACAAAACACTTCATCTCACCAATGCGAACCCGACTAAATGCACTATCACTAAACTAAAATAATATAGAAACGACTTTTTACGTTGAATTCATTACAAAAATGCTAACATTAATGTCATGCACTCATGCCTCTTTAACATTGCGTAACATATACATCAAACTAATATCGAACCCACGTTATGACGTCTCGGTGCGTATAAAGACGTTTTATTTATGAATGAGATGAACCCGAATAGGTCCCATCATTTGTTCAGAAATTCGATTACGTCATCACTATCTGTTTGATCAGCTTTGACTTCGTCAGATGCGATCCATGGATCCATGCACTTTATCGAGTTTCAGTTTCCCTTGTTTGGAATTGCAAGTCTGCAACATTTATTAGACCATGGGGGTGTTTCACAAAGATCATAAGTTACACTTAACTCTAAGTTGGACTTACAAATTATGGAAAGCCATTAGTTTCTTTGAAAATTTGTTGTAAAATGTCTTTGAAAAGGCATAAAATGTTGATTAAAATCGTTATAATAGTTTCTATTATCAAGGAAATTCCATGTTCTTGATTTAAAATTGACGACAGTCTAAATACATGCATTCTTGCTTTTGAATATGTTTTATTCTAAGGCTACAAATGGCATTTCATAATAGTTGAGTCCAACTTAGAGTTAAGTTCAACTTAGGATCTTTGTGAAACACCCTGATCCCTTTATAGAAACGGTTCCATATCACTTTCAAGAATTAAGATTCATGATTTATTTTATGCTTTCAAAAACCAAACTTATATCGGGTTCACATGATAATAATAAAACAAAATTTACGATAAATATATAAATACATATCAAACACACTTGTAAATAGGCCAGTAAATAGTTATGGTTACGATAGCCTCTTGCCCAGTGACAAAACTTAAGTCACCAATACAAGAGCAGTGACATAGCCATTTTTTTCTCTCCAGTTTTCACATGAATAGCGAAAAAAAAGTAAAGAAGAAGAAAAAAGAAAGAAAGGTCTTCCACAAAAACTAATCTACAACCTAACCTAGCGTAACCAACCCTAACCTAACTCAAATCCTAAACATAAGCCTTTTCTGAGCCTTAAAGGGTACCACCACCCAAAAATAATATTCTTATTAAAGAAAGGTAACATCTTTAGTATTCCATTCCATCAACAAGTTCACAAAAATATGTTTCCAGAAAAGAAAAAAAAAATTGGAAACGCATCACCATTCTAAAGCATGCGTTCATGCGGTCTGAATTACGCAGACTGCTATGTGTGCGGTGAATTGCAACGTGTGCAGAGCGAACGAATCGCCCGGGAATCTATTGTTTACAAACGTGCGCGTGAATAGCATTGGCGCACTCGCAAATGGTTGGCCCGTATGGAACCAGGAAATAGCAGTGGTTCCGTAAGTGGTGGAAATTAATTGCTTTGTTTATGAATTACACAACCCTTTGCAAAATGTTGGGTATCTATTTGATATCACAAAACGGTACCAAAACATATAATAATGTGTTGTTCTTTGCCTGGTGGTCCCCTTTAACGTTCACAAAATCCAGAACACCAACTTTGAGCCCAACGCACACAGAGCCGACTCGACCCGATCCGACTGGTTTTCATTCGGATCGGCTCAGTATGCGTTGCCTCATGACTCCGATTTCACCAGTCAGGAGCCAGTTGGAGGTCAGTTGAGGTCGATGAATTCAACATGTTGAATCGGCTTCGACTGAGCGAAACCGGCTGTAGCCTGACTAAAAACCAGTCGGATCGGATCGAGTCGGCTCTGTGTGCGTTGGGCTTAACCTAACTCACATCCTATAGCTAAGCCTATCCCTTGTAAATGTCACAAACATGATAACGCAGCGATAAACATTCACATTCGGAGTGCTTGTCGTCACTGGAGCGAACGTCGTGTAACCGGGGTTCAGATTGTCAAAAAAGTGTAAACTCGCCCCTTGGCTCCCACTTGGCTACACCAGTGCCCCCTCCCCCCCACCCCCCCCCCCCCCGCCGCCCCGTTCGACCCCCCCCCCCCCCCCCACACACACACTCTTCCACACTTGATCATGATCGATCAAGTGTCTCAGACTGGACCAGTGTTTCACACTAACCGAAGGTCATAACAAACTCCCACACAGAAGGAAAAGAGACATGTCTGTCAAATATGTATATATTTTGTCTTAGTTTCACAGAACCTATGTAGCACCTCCCGAGGTAGCACGTGCTGTCCTCATAAAAAAAAGCAATACAGAACATAAGGAACAAATCCTATTTAAAAAAGGAAAAACATATTATTCGTGTGTCCCCCCCCCCCCCCCCTCGCAATCAGTCCGACATCGCAAGTACGTGCAGCCTTGGTGAGGTGGGAGTACAGGTGGTTGGTGCGAACTTTTATTTTGTCGAAGCGAAGGTCGGGAGTTCGTTGCTCAACCTAGCACATGACTGTGTCCTTCAGCAAGAACTGTTACTTGTATTCACTAAAAACAAATCATATTTAAACAAAAAACAATATAATCGCGTGCCCCCCCCCCCCCCCCTCCTTCGCAATCAGTTCGACATCGCAAGTACCATGAGTACGTACAGCCTTGATAATGTGGGGGTATCAGTTGGTGCGAACATTTTTTTTTTTTTTCAAAGCGAAGGTCGGGAGTTCGTTGCTCAACCTAGTGCATGACTGTGTCCTTCAGCAAGAAATGTTACTTCTATCCATTCACTTGAGTATAAAGGACCCGGTACATAGAATCATGACATTTATACTAGCTTAAGACTAAGAAGAAAAAAAGAAGAAACACATTCGTTAAACTTAGGTTTTCCATAGAGGTGCGAGTTTTTCGAAAATACATTTTATAAGATTTCAACACCAGGACCCCGTTGCAGAAAGAGTTGCAATCGATTGTAAAGTTGCGATTAGTTGCTAGTCAGAACATGTGACTAAATGCACAAATCTGATTGGATCAAATGTGCAGGTAAGTTCTGACAAGTGTGCAATTAATTGCAACTATACAATCAATTGCAACTCTTTCTGCAACGGGGCCCTGAAGACTACAGTACCGTTTTTTTTTTACACTGGAGTTGTTTCCGCAAGCAGCCATTAACCCATTTGTATATCAAAATAGCTAAAGAAATAACAAAGAAATTTACTAAACGGATATATAATTGGCAAAGAAAAAACAAACGACTTTTTACCATCATTTGTCTCGCGATATTGTATATAGCGATTTTTGATCGGAAAACGGTGCAACATATTAAACAAATAATGGCGCAATGCAAACTCCGTTCTAATTTTCCAAACTGCTCTAACGGCATGTTCGATAAGGAGGCAAAGCACGCGTCAAGCCACGAGGGGGAGGGGGGGGGGGGGCTAAAATGGGAGGAAGGGGGCGTTTATCGATACCTATGAGGGTCCATCAGCTAATGTCCAAAATTTAATTAGTGCTTATTTAAATATTAACTTGTATCAATTTATCAATTGTATCAAACAAATGGGAGGCAGTAAAGGGGGCATCATTTCAACAGGGAAATTTGACCCACCGCGATCCTCTCCTCCCAGCTACGCCTCCGTTTTATCCGTTACCATGGAAATGACATACTTCTTAAGTACTATATGTATTTTCTTAGTGCATGTAATGTTTTATTCAATTCTTGGCGCGTGTTTTTCATATCCATTCATCTAAGTTCAATCAGTACAAATGTCATCCTTTGATTTGTAAAATCCCTTTTATTTGTGTTATCTTGAATGATATACGTGAGCGAAACAATCCTGAATCAACATCGATGAAAAACTGCAAAGTACCATCTCTAATATTCATGATATTACCTCTTTTGTACGAGGCACCACAACTTCTATGCAATAGAGTGACTTGTCACTATTGACTAATGAGTATTACATGATACTTTTCGACTAACAAATTAATTTTAAAACATCACTATCACTTAAAAATAATTGTCTTCATTTGGAGGCATCATTAAGTGCAGCAAACATTCAATGTAGCAAAAGGATGCTACCTACGTACATGAATTTGAAGACATTTTGAAGTTCACAGTGATAAAGGATTCAAATGATGCAAAATCCGATCCGACTGGTCTTTAGTCAGGCTAGAGTCGGTTTCGCTCAGTCGCAGCTGTTGAACATGTTGAATCGGCCTCGAATGATCTCCGACTGGCTCTTGCGACCGGCCAAAATAGGAGTCAAGAGGCAACGTATACTGAGCTAAACCGACTGAAAACCAGTCGGATCGGGTCGAGTCGGCTCTGCGTGCGGACGGCTTAACTATCAGGACAACTTCCGTCCTATTCTGAATACAGTATCATTATGTTTCATGGTTTATATCGATGTGAAAGCCATAAGCTGCATGGCAAGCGCCGATTTCATCTTATTTGTTTATCAAAGGCGAGTTGTATCTGTATTGCATCGGTGTGATACTGATAGAAGCCAATATGAAAAGGTTTGATACCGATATAGTAATAGAGAGACATAATTGTGCCATGTTGTTATGATAATACGAATGTCCAGAAGGCCAACCCTAATGTATGGTTATCCTTGGGTTGATAAAGAACAGAGAACCGTTGTATGGTTGAATAACGAACATTCTAAGCTACCAGAACGAACCTAAATAGCTATATTATTATAGCTAGGTATTTCGGTCATAATAAAATGCTATAAGTATAGTACAGTGTATGGGTTCCTATCTAGAAAGGACTAGATTGGGCATCATGTCACACTCTCCACGGATTCCCATTGAGTGGATAATAGCTGGTCACTGAGGGCATGATAAGGACGGAGATTGACCATCTAGTAATCATGGGCCACTTGAAATTGGCTTAAGTGCTTCACTCTAATAACCCACCCCCGGGAAATACCATACGATGAAGTGCACATAAACGCATACAAGCCGAAAAGTATAGGCATAGGTAAGGGGCATTAATATGCCAAGTGCCCCCTCCCTTATGCCTAGGTCACAAATGCTCCGGGCGCCGTACGATTGTTCTCCCTACGGCGGATTTTCTACGATTTTGGGAAATTATGATATCGTACGATGACTGTGGTATCTTAGAGTAGCAGTCACATATTTGCCGGGGCCCGTGCGATGACTTTTGGCTTAAAATAAAACATAAATCGCAGGGCTCCCGTGAACACAATCTTAGTACCCGTACGGGTGCCTTGCGGTGCTCTTGCGGTGACTCCACGGTACCCGTACGATTTGAGTGGCCAAATTATATTCAGTCTCAATAACGTATATACGATATTCAAAACAAGGATGTGGTGTCCGTGCTGTGCCCGTGCGGTGCCCGTGCGATGCTCTCTACGACGTGTGTACGGGCTTACGGCAAGTAACAAATCGTACGAAGTATTTTTTTGGTTTAACTCCGCGTTAAACAATTTGTTGACATCGTACGGCGAGGAAAATGCAACGGCGACCGCACGATAGCCACGGCACCCTTGCGGGCGCCGCAAGATTCCCGCAAGATTTCACCTAAAAGTGGCATCGTATTAAAGGGCGCCTATCCCAAATTGGAGCATTTTGTGACCTAAGCATTAAAGGGATCTAGTAACTTTGTTGGCATGTGCAGAAAGTGATGAATTGTTGGTATAATGCGTGATATGATATGTCCTCTGAGTAGTGTGAAATTTTCACGTTAAATGGATGTTATTATGGCCGAGTAATGAGCAAAAATGCAAATTGATATTTTCTAATTCATTGCACCGACTTTGTTAACAATTATGACTATCCACTGGATAGTTAAAATCCGGATACTGCAATCGTAAATATCTTTCTAACTAAAGGGAAATTCGAGAAAAAAAACCGAAACCCGTTCCATGCTCCTATTGGTAATACGACTACAACTATAGGTTTGAAAGAACCACTATATTTTCTAGTGAAGTTTTGTGGATTTTGACAATGCTACTTGATCCATTTAAAGATTATTAATAATTGAATGATAGAAATGGGTGAATTTGGCAATGAGGTGGGGGGGGGGGGGGGGTCAGTTTCTCCCTTGTTCCCCTTATCCACCCCATGCACCTAGGAAAACTTGCCTGTCCGTATAACCATGGACCCCCCCCCCCCCCCCCCCCCCCCTACTACCTCCATGGTATAACGTTACAGGGGAGCTCGACGGTGCGAGGAAATTTGCAAACAGGAAAAACGGTATAGTTCTAAAATTGAGTCGTGAAAAGGTAGAAACCGGATGACGAAGTAGAAGTCGAATCGCAACATCGCTTTGTGTCGCGCGCTTCCGCCAAGACATATCGGTGTCACAACATATATATAGGCATTAGGCCGAGTCGCCATTAGAGGCAGAGTTACTTCGAGAAGGAAAAAAACGCGAGACTGTCTTTCCACAAAGCATCACTGTCTTGTTTAACCAATACAAGCTGCGTCCATGCACCGTCAGAATAAATTAAAGGCCTTTGTCTGATCCAATAATTTAAGATATTATTTGTTTGTACTACTACCTCTACTGTCTAATTTGGCTTATTTACATTGTCGTTTTCGCCAACGCCATTCCGTCTTAATGATAGTTGTGGCGAATCGTGAATTGCCATTTTGGTCTAACGCCAAATTGATATATAAGGGACCAATGGCAATAAAATAAGATGAACGTTAAAAAAAATGGTATATTGACCCTTTAATCCTCAGTTAGATAATTGCCTAAAGGGATCTAGTGACTTTGTTGAAATGTGCAAAAACTATCAAAGTGTAGTTGATAACATGTGTATTTCTCTGATCCGATATGTCCACTATAAAGTAATGTGTGAACATTTAACGTTAATTCAAATTATCGATTATTCTTCACATCGATGGAACGAGACCTTGAGAAACTCAAATTCGATAGCTCTCAATAACGAACAATGATGTAAAGCAAAATGATGTAGCAAAATGCTACATAATTATGGATTTTACTCATATTGATCGTTATATGCCCTATTAAACGTGAAACCATGCATTCAAAGTGTGCGAAAAACCTCCAAATGTATGTGTGTCCTAGTTTCAACACAGTGTGATTAGTGTTGAGAAAGGGGCAACATTATCATGATCCACACTGTGATTTACACTTTATGCTCATAATGTGTCATCTGTGTATCTAGCTCGAAGTTTATTGACACTGAATGCGCGCTATAGACAGTAAGACGTGCGTATAGGCCTAATAAATTCGAACTACACCTACGGACAGGTGGAATTGCGAAGAAAATCCCCACGACACAATTTTTTTCATCATTTTTTAATTGAAAATGTTTTGATGATGACCAAAAATCAGTAAACGGCCACACACAAAAAAAAAGCAGTAGACGGTTTTGAAGTTCAATCTGCCCAAAGCAAGTTGGATATTTAACTTTTGACTTTTCTCTTCGAGGTAGTGGGCGACTATTCAGGGCCGGCTGGTGGACGTCTCCTTTACTGCTAACCGTTCCGTGGCGTAGCAACGGGAACTTAGGGGCACAGCCCCCCCCCCCTCAATAAATTGTATGGCCCCAAAATTATCTCCCACGGAAACTTTCAAATTTAAACATTGCAATCATAAATTACATCTTTATAACAAAAGAGAAATTCGGAATACCGAAACATGTTCCCTGCTTCTATTGGTAATACTAATACGAATACAACACGGTATGTGAGAACCGCTAGATTTCTAAGTAAGTTGTGGCGAGTTTGACAATGTTACTATACACATGCTTAGTTAAAGGGATAGTTGAGTTCTGGTAAGGAGAGTACAGTTTTAGTGAAACTGAATTTTAGTAACCAAAACCTGCATCATTACATTACAAACTAATAGTTATAACTAGAAAGGAACACAAAATTACAAATGACGTAGTAAAGATCATGTTATCATTCAAAAAGAGCCGTTAAAACGTAAGAGGGCGCTCTCTAAACACTCATCGGTTTCAACCATTTTGAATAAAATATTGTGCATGTGATGCTTTGTTGAAATAGTGATTAGATAGAGAAATAACCAACAACTATTTAAATACCTATTTTGTAACTTTTTGAAAAGAGGAAGCATTTTTTTGAATTTTTAACGGCTGGTTCAAAATTCTCTAATAAACCCGGGGCCCCGGGTTTATTACAAATTGTTATATTTATGGATATTTCAGCCGTTTCTGAACCGATTTTGATCAAACAAAGATGATTTTATTGTTTAAATATTATGCTATTTCAAATTTTACACTCAGTTTTTCATTACCTCACAAACCAATTAAGTAGTCTAGCGCCCTCTCTACCAAAACTCAACTTTCCCTTTAACTCTGTTCATGCCTTCGTGTCCAATTCCAGGGTCGTGGGTTCGATATCAAACAGCGTCCAACGTGTACTTCAGCTATAGACACTCATTTCCTGCTCTCTACCCAGTTGTATGAAATAATGGGGGCCCCGTAGGTTTTGGGAAGTAGGGTAGTGTGAATGCAGTGTACACCACTGTGTGCGCCTTTGTCCCCTTTTGTACGGTTGTCATAATAAAAATATATATTTCCCATGGAGTAAAAAGTGCACCTAAATGAGCTACAAGTATAACGTTCTTTTTATTTCATCATGCGACCTGGGAAAATACAAATTAAAGTGCTTAGAGATGATGGATGGTTCACAATTAGGCCAAATAGTACATCGAAAATGTTCTTATTAAAATCGACATGTATTTTCCTCTATGTGTCTACATGCGGAAACAGTTACAATTAAACGTGTCAACTGGATATCAACACTGCGCAACACTATCGTGACTATGTTTTACGTATGTATCTCAACATTGATACACATGTATCTCAAATCTCTGTGGCGTATAATTCCACATACATTGCGACCAGGAGAAAACTGTCCGATGAAACAATCACGCATAAATTTGTACGTACTGAAGCGACGTTTATGTATGCGATAATACGCTCATCGAAAAGACTCATTAGAGTGCCATCGATTACTGTATACAGGATCCTATGCGCGCACGCACGACGTCGCGGAGTGGCGCTTGGCCACTGGTTGTATATATATAAAGGCAACCAGACAAGGGTCCCGTTGCAGAAAGAGTTACAATCGATTGTAAAATTGTAATTAATTGCAAGTGAGATCATTTTATTGAAAGCGCTCATATGATTGGTTAAAATGTGCCTATATAGTGTCTGACTTGCAATTAACTGCAACTTTACAATCGATTGCAACTCTTTGTACAACACCCCTAGATCATGTAAGATGCAGATTAAACACAAAGTAACTATGACACATCTAAACGTTGGCCTTTTTGCATATTGGAAAAGATGAGTACATACATTATGTGTATACTTCTTGTCGCATTATTCCTCTTGGGTATCTCTGATAATCGAAACAAAACAGTGGCGGATCTACGGGGGGGGAGGGTTTAGGGGGTTTAAACCCCCCCCCCCCCTTGGGCTGCCATGTGAAAATGTGATGTGGAAAACATCACTTACGGGGGTTCAAAATAGCAAAAAAAAAATCGCCGCTTCGCGACTCGTGGACGATGCTCCGCATCTTCATTGGGTCAACCCCCCCCCCCCCCCCTTAGCAAAAAGACATCACATCACTTACGGGGGTTCAAAATAGCAACAAAAAATCGCCGCTTCGCGGCTCGTGGACGATGCTCCGCATCGTCATTGGGTCAAACCCCCCCCCCCCCCTTAGCAAAAAGCTAGATCCGCCCCTGCAAAATAATGTGTTCAGGGGTCGCTGTTCTCTGCGTCTACTGCGCTATGGCGGTTAAGTCCGCATCCAAAATGATGGCATGCAGCGAACTCAACAAAAACTTGCTGCAGAGATTTGCAGCCCCCACAAGTTTTGAAGAGGCAACATTATCGGGCAACTCGTTTGATATTCGTGAAAGCTCGTGCCATATTCGGGCAAAATCATCAAAATCATGAAGCCTTATGTCAAGAGAGCTGCGTGATTGACGCGCTTACGCATGCGATCTCCAACATGCCCAAGGCGCTTTCAAGAATCGGCGACGCAATCTCTCGCCATCTCTCGTAATGCATTCAGGGTTTTGGACCATTATGATGTAACGAATTACTCCCTTTAAATACTTACATGACTTAGGGACCGAAAGAACGCAGAGGCGAAGGCAGTGTTAATTTAAGAGTAGGGCCAAAGGAGGGAGGGGGGGGGGGTAGAACCCTCAAAGGTGCGTGTGTGGGGGAGGGTGGGGTGGGGGTATATATAGGACAACCATGTTGCGTTATGTATTTCACTGTTTTTTTTCAAAGAGAGGGGCAGTATAGTAAAAAGAGGTGAGCAGTTAGGGGGATAGAATTTTCCGGGGGGTGGGGGGTGGGGGGGGGGGGGGGCAAATGGTCCCTCCTACCTCCTTTAGTTACACCCTTCTCCCTGAAAACACGTGGTCTCAGCTCGAAACGCACGTCCGCTTTATGAATACCCATCGTGGATCGTGACATAAAACATTCATATTCCAATTATTACGGCAATCGGTTGGGATGGCACTCCTAGTTCGGGACATGATTGCTTCCGCGTTACGAAATACACAGTTATTACTTTAATAGGATAATATGGAAAGTGGTGATACAATGAAGTATGAAGTGGTGTAGCTAGAGGGGACAAGGGGGTAACCCCCCCCCCCCCCCCCCCCCGGCCTCCACCCCCTCCTGCTTCCCTGTACCCTGAGGGAGAAACTTTAGTTACAATACATATTATTGAATAACAATGTATATAAATACAATTTCGTTTATTGTTGGCAAAATCCTCCCCTCATTATAATGTCGGTGAGTCTGTCCCTCTGTGCCCCCCCCCCCCCCCCTCACCCGTCCCTCGACTTGAGTGACTTCTGTTACACCCCTTGTAGTATGACAATTAAGATGACTGCGTGACTGGTCAAGTTTTGAATTATACATGTACATGCCAGAGATAAATGATGCCATTTACCATGTTACATGATTGTGCATGCCTATAAAGCCCTCCGCACACAGAGCCGACTCGACCCGATCCGACTGGTTTTCGGTTTTCAGTCAGGCTAGAGTCGGTTTCGCTCAGTCATAGCCGATTAAGCATAATATCGACCTCGAATCATCTCCGACTGGCTCTTGACCGGCAAAACGGGAGTCCTGAGGCAACGTATACTGAGCTGAACCGACTGAAAACCAGTCGGATCGGGTCGAGTCGGCTCTGTGTGCAGAGGGCTTAAGGCAATGGTAACCATGAGACGGTCTGCTATGTTCCTAACATACATTTTCATATATAGCATGATAATAATTGATTACAAAATAATTATGATCTGTACACGTGATATTCAATGACGTCGGACTTAACCATCATTTCTGCTTCGTAGATTATGTGGGTTTTGCATGGCGTATTGCTGAATTTACATTGTAATGGTTAAATTTGAAAATTTCCGATTAGAAATTCATGAATGAACTAACGATATACTCTAACAATGATAAATATAGTCAATGTTTAATTGCTTTCAAAATATATCACCATAAACTTATTGCTGAACCTGTCTTGCCGGTCTCCCGTCAAAGGCTTTTTCATTTGCTTAAAGATATTCATGAGTACTGGTCGAGGTTTATTAATTTGCAAATAAACACGCTGTACAGCCTTCAATATGAGGAAACATTGCTGAAATACGAAATAAGAAAGAGGGAAGTACTACTTTTTATTCAGATGTCCTTTAATACTAAGTTTACTCTCACATAGATTCAAAACCGAGCGAGAATCTCACAACTAAATTTTCATAAAGAAAGAACCAATACTCGTCGTATATCTTTAAAAATGACATGTATGTGTTTTGCTTTGATAATACTGTAAATGAATATCTTATATATTTCGATGTGTAGGTATTGTTGAATGTGGCGCTGTTCAAGTCATTCTTGATCTTGTTTACTGTGTGGCTAACATAGTGCATGAAGAAACTCAATTTTAAAGGATATGGGTTGTGATGCGAGCCATATTCACGCAGGCTCTGCGCGCTAGAACGCAATTACGCGCTAGCAGTGACGCGCTTACGCACGCCTCCGCCCGGTTATGAAGACATTGCGTTGCCCCGCGCATTATAATTATTCCCGTAATTGGCGACTCAGTAATCACTATGAGAGTCACTTTGAGATTCTATTCAGAATAGATCATTCAGTTTTATTTGAGACCATTGAGTTAAAGGGACTTAGTAACATTGTCCAAATCCTCAAAATAAAATTTTAATTCTAGCGGTTCCTTTATACCTTGTTGTATTCGTATTAACAATAAAATCATGGGACAGCTTTCGGTTTTTCAAATTTCCCTTTCATTACAAAGATATGTATGAATGAAGTATTCAGATAAGAAAATCTCCGAGTGAGATTTTCATCCCTGTACAAAGTGAATGCAGTGAGTTGGTGAATATCACCCAATATCACTTTGCATTTTCGCTCATTGGCCATACATTGTCCATTTGACTTGAAATTTTCACACAATACCCTGTGGACATATGAGATAACAACAATATACATTGCATCAACCATTCATCAGTTTTTGCACATCTCAACAAAGTTACTAGATCCCTTTAAAGAATTACTGATCATTGGGGCAAGCAAGACTGACACAAATCAAAATGCAGGGATGAACGTATAATGTACGTCTTTTTATGTTGCGTTGGGTCGATGAGCCCTGACATCAATTAGGCACGATTTATCTGTTAGAAATAATCATTTTCAAATGTCATGGCCACGAGCTAAGAACCGAACTAAGAAGCAATAGTAACCCACTAATAATCAAATTACACATCATGCGCACAATTAAGTGCATTATTACATCTTTAAACTCCACTACCTGTGCCTGTGGCACAGAAAATGAACCTGATTTCACACACTGATTCTCCACTGCAGAAGCTACTGCACTGCATGCGCGCACACAACACACTGTAGGCATACGAGTACGGTATGTGTACATCACGTACCATAATAATAGTGTATGCACATAGCTAGGCTGTACCGCTGAGCCGTATGAAATTTTCTGGGGCTACATTCGCCCCCAAAGACATTTTTGGGCTCAAAACGTCAACAAAATCAACTTCCGTTTGATGTAATTTGATACCCTTTCACTATGACCTCCCTAAAGGTAGTAGCAATCATCATATGAAAGGTGAGGGTCATACTTCAAGGCATGGCGATTTGCATAGCCGGACAGACAGACAAACAAACAGACAGATCCTCCCCTTTTAGTAGTATAGATATCTATTAACGTGCTCAATTGCTTTTTAAACCAAAATCAACTTTTTTCACTGACCACTGGAGGCTGCTATGTTTTCCAAAGGTACCGAATGAAACGTCAACCTTAGCGTATCTGAGCGTGCACTAACACAAAATTATGTAACTGCTGTTGTAGAATCTGTTGCTATGTCAGTGGTTACGTAATGCGCTTTTTGCTAGAGCCAATACAATTACGTTTAATGAGATACCGTTGGGAAACATTGTAGCCTCCAGTGTTCAGTTAAAACCGATGATAGTGGTTTAAAAAACATTGGTAATTTCATTAATAATAAAGCCCAAAAGGAAATAATAGACGGGAATGGTGCACTTATCAGTATTCAGTAAGCGAACAAGTAAGCGTTTGGCTTCCCTTTAATGGATCACTTCAAATTGCTCGAATTAGATTTACAGATATGTTGTAATAACTAGAAATATTCACGTGAAATATCACTGTCACAAATAAAAGGACAGGGATTTTCACGTCACTAGTGCAAATAGCATGTGAATGAAAAGGTAACCGTATCAGGCGGCGTTGTATAATTATATAGAACATGGTGATCAACGCGCTCTAATACTTATTCCCATCGTATGCATTTAGAAGCAATGTATCCAGCGGGCAAAGGGCATATTGGTTCATATAATAGGGAATACGTAACTTTGTTTTCACTTGACCATGCTAGGTTGATGTAGGATGGATATAAACGTAATCACTGTGATCTAGTGTACAACGTCCTCTGAGTGAGGAGCAGAGAATTAATGGCAAAATCATGTAATACGGCCGAGAAAATTAGCGATAACGCGGCTTTCTGCATGCCCTTTCTGACTTACTTCAATGAGTTTGTACACAGTTTGAAGTGTATTATATACTGTATACATGGTATATATATATATCCCCAATGTCTGTGGCGTCTAAATCATGATCACGGGGAATATGTTTGATAAGTCAATCACGCATATGTTTGTACGCACTGTGAGCGACATTCATTTATGCGATAATGCGCTCATCGACAAGACTTAGAGCGCAAGCGATTACTGTATACAGGATTAAATGCGCGCACGCACGACGTTGCGCTTGGCCACTTGTCTTGATAAACAAATTATGGAGAAATTAGGGGAACCGGAACCTCCTTCATGTTTTATAAGTAGAAGGATAATCACAAGACAACCGCTAAAGTTCCAAATGATTTTGCTCGATGTTGACGTAATATTCCTTAAAATTGATGACAGATTTTAACACCTACTTCCTATTTATTTTCACTACAATCTAAAAGCGTTCCGGAACGATTTTCATTCAGTCGTTACTTATAAATATCTCCATAATTAGGGAGACATTTGAAAACAAATTAAAATCCATCGTATTGTTATGTTGCCTCTAGCCAAATAACAAGGTAAAAGAGACATGTGAAAGCGCCAAGAGATTTTGGTTGAAATTGACAAAGTCGACAATCATTGGAGGACTAGGGAACTCGGGAATACATTGGACTACGAGAGTTATTAAACGAATTATATTCTCGCTTGGATGGGCCGCCATCTATGATTCTGGCACGTGACGACTGTGTCCGCTTCCACATGCATGCTTGCGTGCTTCCACGCTTCCACATGGTTACATTCTTCTAAAACAAGGTCTCGCAGCTTCTCTAAAGGTACACGGGGAGATTAGTATACAACCACATTTTGTGCAGAACATACAGTACACTTTTGTATTCATTGCACCATGACATCGTGTAAACTACATTTTGTGAGTAAGAAGATTGTATACAATAAACTGATCCGGTAAAACTTATTATCAGTAAAATGGGATAACTGAAGAATATTAATTAGTATTTCTATGCATTTTCATAAATCATCTGTAAATGTAAATATTATACAATAAACTGTGGCAATACCAACGTTGTATCATTGGAATACAATAATTGAAGACATAAGTCTTTCTTTGCACTAGCATATAAATCATCTGTTAGTGTAACTATTATACAATAAACTGAGGCAATACCAACGTTTTATCATTGTTATACAATAATATTGTATTTCTATGAACTATCATAAATCATCTTCGATGCGTATTTTATCCTATTAACATAATAGCTATATGCATGGTCATTCTAAATTTATAAATATATAAAGGGAAAGTATTGGAACATTATGGTCATATTGTAATTTCTCTCTAACGATACTCTAGCTCCCTCTCTCTCTCTCCCTCTTTCAATCGGCGATCCCTCGATATCGATCAATATCGAGCGATAACATAATTACATGTATAACAAACACACTTTGCGTGCGAAATTTACCCGCCAAAACCCCCTCTTGGTCAAATAAGAATATCACAAATGCATAATGTATATATAACGAAATGTCACGTTTGTTCATGCACTTGGTACTCTTAACACAGTTTACTTTGTAATTTATTGACAAAAGGTTCTTTATAAAAGGGAACAATTGTTTCAATTGCAGGCCGTCGGGAAACATATTACAGAAAATTTCGTATTAAATTGCGCGTGAAAGTTAAGAAACATTTTTCTTCGTCAACAATCAAGTGCATATTTTGACCAAATGTCACGTAATGTTCATTTAATTTCTATTCCTTGTTCATTTTTCATATCTATTTCTTCAACACAGTAACCTGTATTTTCTTCAAATATATACATACGATGGTATATAGCGATCTATGGGGTAAAATGTAATGTATATAGATCAAATTCAAATAATTACAGAGTAAACTAATCTTTAAGGGTAAATAATGACCGTTCATGTATTGACAGTTCTATATAAGGGGCTTTTTGTAGTTGCATACCACCTAATAGAGCTTTAAAAATACATAATATGCATATTTGTATTTCATGTTCCTATAATGCGTGACTTAAATTAGAACACTTTTTGATAAATCCACTATGTTGGATGCAACAAAAGAAAAGTTGTACAATTTTGTTACATTTCAACTTTATAGTTGACACTAATTGCTTTAGTTTGTGTACTGTATATAATAATGGACTACAAAAACTACCTTTCATATTTCAATTTTCTTGCTATGTTATTATGAAAGTAAATTTAAAATAATGTAATGTTTATAATATTATACAAAATCTAAACTAGAACTACTAAGATACAGATCACACACAAAACATGAACAGCGGGCAACCAAGTTTTCTTTTTATATGGAGTAAGAAAAAGCGATCACACAACGAACATAAAGGGATAGTTTAGTTTTGGTTTAGAGGGCACTTCAACCCCCCCCCCCCCCCCCAAAAAAAAAAAAAAAAAAAGAAAAAGAAGATGTATTTAACTACTATAGTGATGACCCATAAATAAAATGCATAATCTTACATGCAAATTAATATCTGTATATATATATATATATAGGGATGAGGTCTTCTCACCAAATATGGTATCTCCTCCTGCATTTCATCTGATAAGATAACAAAAGTCACTTTACTGATTTTAATAGAAAGTATTTGGCCAAGAGTTCGCTAATAAATTGAAGGAAATGTTCAATAATATTGTCAGATAAGTGCCCCGTTGAAGAAAGAGATACAATCGATTGTAAGTTACAATTAATTGTAAGTCAGACAAAGCGTTTTAACCAATCAGATTTGCGCATTTCGAACACATGATCTGACTTTATACAATTATTTGTAACATACAATCGATAGTATCTCTTTCTGCAACGGGACCCACAAAAATAAAATAAGATGTTTTTGCCTGAACACTGACGTTGGCCGAAAGTTCGTTAACATTTGCAAAAAATGTTCGATGATGTTGTCAGATAAAATAAGATGGTTTTGCCCAAACACTGACGTTTTCAAAACGTTGATTTGGCAGATTCTGTGAGTACTACAAATGCATGTTGTCGTTGACCGCTAACAACCCGCGTGTCGGCACACTGCTAAAAATAAACCGACAGATCAGAGTGGTCATTTATCTCATATTTTGCTTGTATATAATTGTAATAGATATAAATGATGTCTCCTTAAAAAAAGAACAGAGTTTGTGACCGCGTGCATCTTTGGTGTCTTCGACCCAACAGTACAGCCGTCACGTGATCAAATTTGACATCCATGACCCTTTCACTGTCCTGTTCCCGCCAAAATATAAAAATGACCATTAACAAAAATAGTATTGTTAGGTCACGGTACACACGGAATTCTTGTAGGAAATTATCACTGCGTATCGCACTTTAGCAAAAAATAAGGGGCTACATCCTAGCTTTTCTGTTACATAAAAGGCAAAAACGAGTTATTGTAAAGCAGTATTAGACTCAAAATATCCCCACAAACATGACCAACCAATGGTGATTAGCTGGGGGTCGTATTAGAAAGAAAGTTTTCCAAAATGTTGAAACGCACTCCGGGCAAAAACAGAACAACAAAAAGTAAACTATCGCAACAATTAATAGCCCTAATGTGTTGCCTTTTAAGCATTTTAAAACTTAATCCCAGCTCGCAAAAACAAAATGTCATGCTAATATTTAGTCTTTTGGGGGAAAGATAATGGAGATGTTCATGAGTACATTAAAAAATAAAAATAAGAAATAACGAATACTTTTATAATAATCCGAAGGTAACTGAGTTTACAAAGTTATTTTTTCAGAAAATCTTAGATTGCACAAGAAAAGAAGAAAGGAAATAGAGAATAAAGAAACCGAATATGAAATAATGCTGGAATATGCCACTATTTTTTTTAGTTAAACAGATACCAGAAAATATTCCGCTAAAAACTGCATGACAAATGTCAACGGTGGTTTAACTAAATCAACACAACCTTGATGATTCTGCCGCAAGGTTTCCTCGCCGTCTGCTACTTTGTTATTTCCTTTTCAACCAGTACAGAGAGAGCCTTACATTTGAAAACATCTCTCGAACAAGTTACATGAGCGTATCTACGTGTGGACCTGGGAGGGGGGGGGGGGGGGGGGCTGACGTATGTGCCCCCCGCCCCCCATACATTTTTGTGTGCCCCTTCCCCCCAACAAAATCATGAAAAAAGGGACCCAGATTTAAGTCCGTAAAATCGTAATTTGGTTTGTTTAGTTCATGTTTCCCAAACGTTCGCAGACTCCCCCCCCCCCCCCCCCCCCCACCAACACCGGACAATGGTTATAACTTTGACGGACTTCCATGTGATCAACTGTCCATTCACACTTCAACATTAATTTTGTTAAGTGCCTTTGATTGAATGTCCGTTGAATGAAAGAAATCTGATACCCTTCTTGCTTGAACATTCCCGTGGCGTAGCCTGTCTGGATTTAATTTTTTTTAAGTGGGTAGGGGTGGGGGGGGGGGGGGGGGGGGGGGGGAGGCAATGCTTTCCATAATAATAATAGGTTCGATTTAAATAGCGCCAAATTTGATACATGGTCAAACCTAAAAGCTTTACACTCTTATTACCTTGGTCATAGGATACAACGACAGCCCATATACGCATTGTGTGCACTATCTCCACTCTCTGGGGAGCATTCCTTCCAATCGGCTCATTGGCATTGAGAAGATCATTCTCATAAATGCGTGGAGTGGGGGGGGGGGGGGCGGAACTAGTGTTAGAATAAAGAATTATGTTATGATAACAATTTTTTCCTTCTTGAATATTATGTTAACGTATACTTGCTATAGTAATAATACTTTTCATATATTTTGTGTAAGTTCAATTACTATAGTATTCATAGTTACCTATTGTTCCAAACGTAAACTACTGTTTTATGATTGTGTAGTTGACATCATCGTTGTATGAAATCAATAGATACACATGGATGATTTTTTGTTGTTCATGTTCTTATCTACTTGCCGTCATATAATTAGCGTCGATCGATATACTATTTCAAGAATAAACTGCAATGCACGTCATAGTCATTCAACTGTTTATAAGATAACGTTTGTTACGGTTATTGTTCTATTAGATATTGCGATCCTCATAGAAATACTACATGATCCGTCAGGTTCCCGCAGGCGATGGGTTAATTTATATCAATGAGTGACGTTTATAAACAGCCTTTGCGCCGTTCACGATTAGTACAGACTTTTCTTTTGGGTTATCTTATCTTATCAAGGAATTATCGATATTGCTCATAATGTTGGTGTTTGACGGTATCGATATCAGTCATAATTATATATCATACGTCAGAAGTCGCGTAAAGCTTGTCGCAAGAGACAATGCATCGATCTTTAGCTCGCATCAATCGATATATATATATTTAAGATTGCAGTTCATTGACACCTGCATGCATGTACGTGCGTGTTTTATTTCTTTGCTCGGTAACATTAACAAGGGAAGTTTTTTAGGCTTAACAATAAATTATCGATATTGGTGTTTGACGGTATCGCTCTCGGTCATAATATACACCTCTATTTCAGACGTAAGATGTCGCGTAAAGCTTGTCGAGACAATATGTCGATCTTTAGCTCGCATCAATCGATGTATTTAAAATTGAAGTTTATTGACGTTACAGTCCATGTAACGGCGTGCCTTGCTTCCTTGCCCGTTCACAACGGGAGCTATTTAAGTTTATCAATAAATTATCGATATCGGTGTTTGACGGCATCGCACTTGCTCATACCTAAACACCTTTTATTTTAGACGTCAGATGACGTGTAAAGCTTGTCGCAAGAGATGATATATCGAACCCTTGCCCCGTCCTTAAGGGGAGCTTGTTAGGCTTATCAATGAATTATCGATATTGGTGTGTGACGGTATCACTCTCGGTCATAATATACACCTGTATTTCAGACGTCAGATGTCGTGTTAACAGGTTAAGCTTGTAGCAAGAGACAATATATTGACTTTAGCTCGTATCAATTGATATATTTAAGATTGAAGTTTATTGACATTTCAATCCTTGCAACTGCGTGTCTTATTTCTTTGCCCAGTTCACAAGGGTGACTTTTTTTAGGCCTATCAATGAATTATCGATATTGGTGTCTGACGGTATCGCTCTCGGTCATATACACCTCTATTTCAGACGCCAGGATTTCGCAAGATATAATAAATCGATCTTTAGCTCGCATCAATCGATATATTTAAGATGAAGTTTATTGACATTTAAATCCATGTAACTACGTGTCTTATTTCCTCGCCCCGGCAGTTCATAAGGGAAGCTTTTTTAGGGTTGTTTCATTTCGATTGATTGATATTGATGCGTGACTGCGTCGCTCTCTATCAGACGTACCTCCATTTCAGACATGTCACATGCAGCGAGTTTGACGTGCGTTAGATCAATTCCACTTACCGTATTACCCTATATGACTTATGAATGATAGGCGCGATATGTATCATTTTATATTCAGTGATGACGTAGCTGTAAGAAGGTAAGGAAGGGTAACCCCCCCCCCCCCCTCCCCCCAATCTCCCCGTCTGCCCCACTTACCTACGACCCCAAAACATAAAAATAACAAAAACAACAGTCACAACAGCTACAATAATATTAATACAAATAAGAAAAACACGCGCTTTCCTGGGAAATATTCGCCTTATGTTTATAGCAAAAGCATGTTATATTCGGGCAAAATCATGTCATATATTCGAGAAAAACCATAACAATATCATATATTATTAAATTGTGACACCCTTTTTTGTTTTGCTTGTCAGGTTTGTTTGTTTGTTTGTTTTATTTATTTAAACACGGCAATTAAAACTCGCTATCAGCCGTCAGGCTGTTTTTCAGCAAGTCCGTATAGGTGACAATGGGGAAGAAAGAATTCGGGCAAAAGACCTCAGCCCCCCCCCCCCTGTAAAAATTAGTTTTCCCCCTACGCCCATATCTCTACATGTGTGTGCGCTCTACATAACATGGCAAAGCAAGGCGTTCGCAAGATGGTACCGCGAGTCTGATTTACGAATCCATACAAGCCTTTAAGGAACTACAGCGTCTAGATGGCCTAATTTTCACAATTAGGCTCTCTGTAAGTAATTTTTCCTCATGAAAAAGAATTTTGCACTCATTTCCCATGAAAGCAATCCATTTTGGGGTATTTAGTAAATATCTAATTGTCCTGGAAACGCCCCTTTTAAAATCGCCAACATCGATTATGCTGCCCTCTACTGGTGTGACGTCATCTAAAGAACTTCGCCCCAATTAGCCTAAAATCACTACTGTGTTTATTTTCATGGAGTTTTTTTTCTTCAGACCTAGTTTACAAGTCATTAACTATGGAATAAGTGCCAAAATACGTTGTATTCTTTAGTTCCTTTAAAGTTTACTTTGTGCACCTTCTATATGCTACCGCCTGGGTATACCGTGGCTTAAATTCGCCACTATGACTATATAGTGCCATCTGTCTTCATGTTGTTGGTCGCTGTACACTAGTTAACCCATTCACTTTGAGATGCTAAAATCCCCATGTAGACTTTGTACATAACCCACCTGGTTCCAGTAAGCAACAGGTTTACCCGTTCAGGATTGGCCGTCCAGAAAGTAAACTGGCTGATGTTGTCAAGATGGAGATGTACAAAATAATCAAATAGCCTTCAACGGGTTAAGGTGTTATGATGCACGCACTGAACGAAAGTGACCCTGCCCACGTATACACTATGTAATAAATACCTGTCGTAGGTTGCTGTGCCGTAGCCTGTTTCAACTCAGATTTCTTTCCCATTTTTTGGCGGGGGCGTGGGGGGGGGGGGGGGGAGGGGGTGGGCTGGGTTGGCGAAGAAAGAACAACGATTTATATTTCCGTGACAGGGCAATCTATATGCCGAAAATGAAATTTACATAATTGGTATGTATATTTCTGTATTTATTTCCAGACAGGAAAACTTGTCTTGATACTGTCAAGGGACACGGTTTATTGCAAAATGACGGTAAGTGCCCCAATACCCCCCTCCCCCTTTTTTTTTAGCGACACCACTGTTCCACGTAAATGCTCGCAAGGTCTCTCAACTTTGAGTCTGACGCACCTTTATTTCCTGATTGGGGTGCTTGGAAAAGGAGAATAATTATTTATCAATTTTAAACATTTATCACGGCCTGATTTATGCATCTATATCTGTCTACCCATTCACGTAAACCTATTGATCTGTTTATTTATGTCAACATGAAACCGTATTGGTCCAACAATCTTAAAGGTAGGTCGGAATCGTAAATCAGACGCGCGGTGCCAGCTTGCGAACGCCTTGCGCGCGGTGCGGAATGCACACTTGCTCAATGTTATATGCAGTGCGCACAAACTAGCCTTCCGATCTCGAGATCCCGAGTTCGAACCCTGCCCACGGCGTTTGTCCTTCAGCAAGACAATTTATCCACTATTGCTGCTCTCTACCCAGGTGTATAAATGGGGACCGGTAGGAGGTGAAAGCCTTTATGTATACGATCTTCTTGAGCCCACTGAGCGCTTGGAAGGAATACTCCCCAGGGAGTGGAGATGGTGCACACAAAGTGTGCTGGTTTGCATTGTATCCTATGACCGGGGTAATAATATAATTGTAAAGCGCTTAGAGATGATTATCAATCGTGATAGGCGCTAGTATATAAATAGTGTATATTATTATTATTATTTAAGTTCAAAGTAGCGACTCGCGGTGTAGCATATCCCCACGAATGATTATCTGTAACCTTGTAACGTGATCGATTCTCCTGATTTAGCCCTGTAAAACTTGATTTAGTAAAAATACACACAAACATATATTATTGCAATGAAAATGGTTAATATAATTTTGTTTTATTCTGGAAAAATATAGTTTGACGACTTTCGGCAGACTTAGTTTACCAGAAGCCGATTGTTTAACGAACATTGGGTAAAGAAGACAAATAAACAACATGCACCATTCATGGGCTTCAAGTCCAATCCTTCTGATATTTTTAATTCAACTATAAGTGTTTCTTTCTTGAATCCTTTTTGATTATCACTTGTTAAAACTAGGGAAATCATTTTAAAATGTAACCCAGCAATAGACTAAAACAGCAATATATCTCGACATAAGAAAATGAAAACGTAAAATGAGACTGTCAGTACACTTTTATCCACGTCGTTCTTTTTCGATTCTGAAAGATGTACTAGTTTCCTTTACGAATACGATTGGTATGACCTACGAACGAACATTTCTGGTACAATTTAGTGTGTTGTAACTTTATTATTGTACGGGAAACGAGGAAAGGCAGAGACAAAGCAGACGAAAAGAGAAAGTCAAAACAAAAATGAAGGGTGAGGAAAAGAGAAAAATAAAACCCACTTCTTAAAGTTGTCCTTCAAACGAACATTGTCACTCATTCGGTGCTGAATTCCTAACTCTAACCAAGAATTCTATATTTGAAGGGAACAAATCTGCGAATCGGAATCGGACGTACGATCTACTACCCTACTTCAGTCCTTCAAAAAAGCCACAAACTCACTTCACCTGTGTCTGTGCAGCAGTGAAGCTAGGATCACAGACAGGAGGGGGGCAGGGAATTGGAGCAAGGTTCCACAAAAGGGGTGCAGCGTGTGTCTACATTGGTGTAGTCAACATCTAAGAAGGGGTAAAGATGTCACCATCCACCATCAAAGGAGGGGGCAATAACGGTCTAAGAATAGCTTGTGTCTACAGTTGTGTAGCTAAGATCGGATGAGGGGGCAGGGAAGGGGGGCGTGGTTCTCAACGGGGGTGCAGCGTGTGCCTATATTGGTGTAGTTAGAGTCAAAGAAGGGGTCGCATGATAAAGAGGGGGCAATGTTTCCAACAAACGGGGCTAGCCTGTGTCTACATTGGTGTAGTCAGAGTCAGAGAAGGGTTACAGAGGGGGATCTTTTTTTTGTCAACGAGTGGGTACAGCGTGTGTCTATATTTCGGGTATTCAGAGTCGAAAAGAGTTAAACTTAAAGAGGGGAACAATTTTCCAACGAAAGGTAGGGCGTCTGAATACATTGATATTGTCAGAATCAAAGAAGGTAGGCAGGTAGGGGGAAAGAGGGAAGCACGATTTCCAACGAGGGGTGCATGCAGCGTGTGTCTACACTGGTGCAGTCAGAGTCAAAGAATTAGGGTGAAAGATCGGGAGCAAGGATCCCAAACTATGGGTGCAGCGTGTGCCTACATTGGTGCTGTTAGAATGGGAGAAGGGGGTAAAGAGGGAAGCAGACATCCCAACAAGGGGTGTAGCGTGAGGAGGCAAGGGAGTGCCAACGAGGGGTGCAGCGTGGGCCTTCATTGGTGTAGTCAGAGTCAAAGAAGGGGTGTAACTGCACAAATTGTCGCCGGCGACAATTTGTGCAGAGAGTTGCAACACTAGATAAGGGACACAATACACCAGGGACAGGGACACCTGTTTCATAAAAAACTTGTCCAGTTGTAATAAGTGTCCAATTATTGTAACTAGTATGGCAATAGCCAATCAGCATCAAGCATTATATCTATTGTCATGGTAATTACAATTATTGGACACTTACAACAATTGGAACAGTTTCATGAAACAGGGCCCGAGGGAGGGGGGGGGGGGGAGAGGGGGGGGGGGTACTTTAAATATTTGTGGATGGGGTGTTCCGCAGTCAGCTCAAAAGCTATAGGGGGCTAAGGAAAAGAAGAATGGTAAATACACAGGGTCATGCGAACTCCGCTCGGGTTTGGGAACGGGCATTTTGCCGCGTAGACATGGGAGAGGACGGTGAGAGTTATTTCTTAAAACCTTGAGCATGTTGAGAGCGTCTACAAGCCCCTGCCGAACGGCCGTCAGATACGTACATATAGAATGGATATCGGCTCTGAAAATGGGGGGGGGGGGGGGGGGGTCTTAGAAGCGGCACATACTCGTATCACCAATATACGTGAGTTCCCCCATGCACCCCCACGGAATGCTTGGAAGAAGACCCTTTCTACAGACATTGATGAATCAAATATCCATAATGCATCAAACATGTCAAAGTAGGCTAGGAGATTGCCAGGGCAAATAATTATTTCGTCGTAATATTTGCGATTCCTTGTCGAGTCGAGTACTCTATCTATCCGCAAACGATTTCTACCCTCCAGCCGTTCTCGAGGTTCGAGCATGTCGAATGTGTTGATCCCCGAATGGCGTAGTCGTTGTCAACCAAGAATGTAGAAAAGAGGGGGAGGGGGGGGGGGGGGGCTTCCCACGACGCGGTAAGTTGGGATAAACTCCAATTATCTTAGTATATAATCATGTTTGTTTTTTAGTGGTGTAGCGCCGGCTTCATGGGAACACGTGTATACCCAATAATTAATTAAAAAATCCCCCCAAAAAATAAAGAAATACATAAAGGTGCCCCCAACTATTCGCGTGCCCCTAAACAAAATCAGTCTGACCATGCTATGCCACTGAATATTTTGACCTACAGGAGTGCAGTTAAATGGGGGGAAGGGGGGGGGGGGGCAACAATTGACATTGCCCCTCTCTTGTCCTCTTTAAGCATCGCCACTAACCCCCTATACCCCCTCCTAACTTTCCTTGACTTTTCGTTTGTTGTCTTTGACAAACACGTACTTACCCTATGTAAAAGGTCCCCATCGATTTCGGATGAAGCTAACTGGAACGTAGTTACATTGTCCTTTATTTATACGATTTCTCTTGAAATTTTACATCTGAAATCACGTTCAACAAATTGTCTTCTCGAAAATGCACAATTGAGATGGAAATAGGGCAGCATTTTTTTTTTTTTTTGTCGGATATTGGACTTGTTCTCGCAGGCGGGCTGTCATTTATTTCATTCACGTGTGCTTGCAAAAACGAAAAGGTGATCACTTTGAAATTGATTGGGACAAGTCATGAAGACATTACAGGCGTATCTTAGACTCTTCAGTGCTTTTGGATACGAGTTATAAAGTGATCTATTAACTTTCTAAGATTTCCCAACGAAAAATGTAGAGAGTTAAATCATTAAAGGGAAAGTTGGAGTTTTGGTAGAGAGGGCGCTAGACTACTTATTTGGTTTGTGAGGGTATGGAAAAACTGAGTGGTAAAATTTTGAAAGAGCATAATATTTAAACAATAAAAATCATCTTTGTTGATCAAAATCGGTTCAGAAACGCTGAAATATCCATAAATATAACAATTTGTAATAAACCCGGGGCCCCCCGGGTTTATTAGAGAATTTTGAACCAGCCGTTAAAAATTCAAAAAAATGCTTCCTCTTTCAAAAAGTTACAAAATAGGTATTTAAATAGTTGTTGGTTATTTCTCTATCTAATCACTATTTCAACAAAGCAATCACATGCACAATTATTTTATTCAAAATGGTTGAAACCGAATGAGTGTTTAGAGAGCGCCCTCTTACGTTTTAACGGCTCTTTTTGAATGATAAACATGATCTTTACTACGTCATTTGTAATTTTGTGTTCCTTTCTAGTTATAACTATTAGTTTGTAATGTAATGATGCAGGTTTTGAGTTACTAAAATTCAGTTTCACTAAAACTGTACTCTCCTTACAGAACTCAACTATCCCCTTTAAGAACCTTATCGTTATAGATTATTCTGAATGATGTGTAGATGTTTCATAGAAAAGAACGATGTTTACCTCGTGAGAAAAGGAAACAATGTGTCAGATTTCATCACCTACTGCCCGGTGATTTGTTACTACAATCGTAATGTGTTCCGGAACGCCTTTTTACATTTTGTATCACATAGTTCTCCATAATTAGGCAGACATTTGAAAAATCAAACCCAATATCATACTTCTGTTATAAGCCGTACAACAAGGTATACGAGAAATGTGAAAGCTCCAAATGATTTTGCTTGAATTTGACATTGTTAATGGATCGCTTTAAGCGCTAACTATTGTTAATGGTATTTCTAGTTAGATCATGCAACAAAATATTTCCAGATCATTACTTTCTGTTATCGGAATCAGTTACCTTGAAACTGATATCTTATATATACACACATCGAACAAAGCTCAAATTGTACCATATGTGTTAGATATTTTGTTCTGAATGTGATATGTTATTGGCGCCGGTAATAAAATGGGTTCATTGGGTTCATCTCGAAAGCGATGTAGCTAATGGGTGCCTCTCTGCTAATTTACTATTCCAATGTGTAAGAGATATATACATGTAGATAAATGTTACATTTGTACCCCCACTTTCACATGGAACCCCCCCCCCCCCCCCCCCCCCTCCACCCCACCCGTCATTACCCTCCACACATACACACACATTCGTATTTACACACGCACAATCATACACACAAACGAACACACACAAACGCACACACACATAAATACATACACACACATTCACGCACACAAACGTACAAATAATCACTCACAAAACACACACACACACAAACAAACCACACAAACACATAATCAAGAACACAAACACAAAGTCACATACGCACATGTACGCTTCTTGATAATATCCGGCTACACCATTCACTAATAATCGTATGTCAACTTCTGACAATTGATGAACGAATACCGTACAATAATTGTAATGTAAAATAGTCTTTGGAGTGAACTTTCTTTCAGGGAATTAATCTAAAACTAATATTGAAAGACTCCTGATTAAAACGTTTAGGAAAGTTTGACGGTTGATAAACAAAATGTCTGCCATGAATGACGTACATTTGATGTTTTAATTGTTTCACGCATGTCAATGTCAACTTCAAACACAATTTAATTATCCGCTCGTGATTTTATTTATATAAAGTGATTACAAAAGAACAGACTCTTTCCCCTAAAATACTGATTTAACTTTCTTAAATACCGGAATACCTCTCTAACAGAAAGTGGGTGTACTTTCGTGTTTTGTTAAGCAATTAACAAATACTGAAGAAATCGATTTAATCGTGTCACTTCCGGTCACATGTTCAACACGTAATATGTATTTCTGCTTTTATTTTTAAAATGGAGATATAAACAGTATTTTGAATTCTTTTCTTTGAAGTAGGATTGTTATCTATATTTTTCTTTCTATTTTGTATTAATGCATATATACAGGGAACATAATATGACAACATAGCGGGCTATAAAGCCTCATAAATGCGCGGTATCATTAAGACAAACACAAAAGAGAAACACTGTTAAAATATTAATTGCACATGAAGTTAACAAAACAAGTGAATTAACAAACGCGAATTTAAATTGACGCCTAAATATCATCAATTGTCGTTTGTAATCTATTCGAAAAAGTCGCTATGAGCGATGCAGAGTATGTAATGGACTTCATGATGTGTGTTATATAGACACATGCAGAAGATCCAAAGATATATGAAAATATATGAATATATCAAAATATTGGATGCTATATACAGTACACAGCAGTAAATTAAGATAATGCGATGTAGTTTTTTTAAAATACATTTTACAATTGGACGTTCCACGGTTAGTATTATTCTAAAATAAATGAGAGCACATCCACCAATCTTAATCTAACACATTCCCTACTAGATTTTGCAATCCCTACACAGTTAATAAAGGGCTCACCATGTTTTCCCGTAGTGTAGTAGTTAATTCCACTGTTCTGCAAAAAGATAAACGTGACGGTGCCATAGCGGCGTAAATCAAAATGTATGACATGGCCATTTGGTTGGATTGTGCCTATTAGCTAGCGAAGCAAGCCGTGGGGTGCGCTTGGGAGGCTAGCACGTCACGTAAAAAGGGTTAATTAATCTTTAAATATCTTATGAACACTATTTGGTTTGTGAAGTATACCTACCGTATATCATATCTGCACTTACTTCCATTTGTGTAATATCGTATGAACTTGATGGGAAGTATGTTTGTTTATATTTACTTGAATTGGTTATGTTAATTTCACTTTATCAAATTGTCGTTAGAGCATAAGTTTATTTCAAACGTACAACTTCTTCGGATCGTGAAGTATACCTACCGTATGTTCGTTTAAAGCGCACTATATCCACTTAATTTCGTTGGTTTAATATAAATTATGAACTTAATGGAAAGTATGTTTGTTTACTTTTACTTTTCGAGCATCATTGTTTTCCTACGTACAACTTCTTCGGTTAGTGCAGTATAATAAATATCGCATTTTCTTTTAACGCACAATATGACCACTTACTTTGTTTGTAAATCGTATGTAATTAATGGAATGTAAATGTTTGTTTACCTTTACTTAGATTTTGCATGTTTGCATACCTACCGTATTATGGTTTAACGCACGCTAATATCTACTTACTTTCATTTGTATAATATCGTTTGAACTTTATTGTAATTATGTTTGCTTATATTCACTTTAATTGGTTATGTTAATTGTATTTTATATATTAGCATGTCGTTAGAGCATATCTGTTTTCCTATAAGTACAACTTCTTTGGTCTGTGCAGTATTCCTAAATACCGTATTTTCTTCTAACAATGTTTAACGCATAATATGACCACTTACTTTAATTTATAAATCGTATGAACCTAATGTAATGTAAGTTGTTCACTTGTTCTTTGATTTTTATATTTGTTATCAAATTGTTGTTACAGCCTTTTTCCAACGTACAACTTTCTTCGGTTTGTGAAGTATAACTACCGTATTTTGTGTACGCGTATACACAATGCAGGTTTGTATGTTTGTTTACTTGTACGTAGTCGTTTAGTTTCCAGCGTACAACCTATTTTTATTTATTTTTAAAATTATTTTATTTATTCCACATTTGCATAAAAAACATGAACATATGTACATACAGTTGAATTAAAACAATATAGCATAACACATAAGAACAAGTATAACAGAAGAGGAAACAAAGAAAACATAAAATTGCACTAACATTATGTAAATGTAGGGATTATAAAAAGTCACAAATGACTTATAAGCATAACCCCTGAATATTTAAAACTGAAATAAGAGTCAAGTGATAAGGAAGAAAAATAACGTTACTATTAACATATTTCACAAAGATAAGAAATAATAATGAAGCATGAAATGCTAAAGATTATTAAAAATGTACTCTTTAAATTTAAATTTAAATATATTCAGCGATTTTGAATTCTTGATATTGTCAGGTAAACTGTTCCACAGCAGTGGACCATTGTATGAAATTAATGTACGTGAGAGGGAAGATTGACCATAAATAACACGATAATTTAACTTTCCTCTGGTATTGTAAGAATGAATATCAATGTTTCTATCAAAGAATGAATGGACATTTGTAGGTAATAAATCATTAAAATATAAATACATAAATATACCGACATTATAATTATAAAGGGCATGTACAGGCAACATTTTAAATTTGTTAAATAGAGGGGCAGTTTGTGCTCTAAAACCAGATTTAGATATTATACGCACCCAACGTTTCTGTAATATTAATATTCTATCTAATAAATAATTATTTGCAGATCCCCAAATTGAAATTCCATAATTTAAATGACACAATATAAGAGTATTATATAAAGTTAATAATATAGTTTGTGGTATGAACTCAGACAATCTATTTATAACACCAATATTTCTTGAAACCTGATTACACAACTTATTAACCTGACTTTTCCATTTCATATTATCATCTATATAAATTCCAAGAAACTTAACAGTTTCAACCCTTTGTAACTCAACATCATTAATATATATCTGGACAGATTGTTTATCAGTAGTCTTTTTACCAAATACCATACATTTTGTTTTCTGAATATTTAACACTAACTTATTATATAAAAACCATTCGTTAACTTTGTTTAATTCAATATTCATTGTAGTTTTTAAACAATTTAATTCTCTATGACTAAAAAATATATTTGTATCATCTGCAAAAAGGACAAATTGCAATAAATCGGAACACAAATTGAGGTCATTTATATATATAAGAAATAACAGAGGTCCTAAAATTGATCCTTGGGGAACGCCACAGAGTTGAATTGAACATTACACATTGCTTGCGATTAGTTAGGTAGCTACTAATTAAATTAAAAGAAATTCCCCGTATTCCATAGAAAGACAATTTATTTAGAAGAATACTGTGGTCTATACAATCAAAAGCCTTTTTCAAATCAATAAAACCCCCAATAGTTATATCATTTTTATCAAAAGCATTTACTATATTATGCACAGAATCTATCAAAGCATGTGTTGTTGAGTGTTTTTCACGAAATCCAAATTGTTTATTATACAAAATATGATGCATGTCAAAGAAATTAATCAATCTAGTATAAATACATTTTCTGGTATCTTAGAAAAACATGTTAATAGTGATATTGGTCTATAATTAGAGTATACATTTTTTTCTCCGCCTTTATGTACAGGAATAACTTGTGATATTTTACAACTAGTTGGAAAAATACCTTTTTGAAAACACAAATTAAAAATGTGACAAAGAGGTTTACATAATACATGAATAGCTAATTTAACAACATAATTATCAATAGAATCAATTCCAGGGGATTTACCACTTTTCAAAGAGCATGCAATTTCTATTATTTCCTTTTCAGTAACTGGTTTTAAAAATAGGGTAAACTGGAGGGGTTCTTCTTTATAATATTTCATATACATATTATCCATAGGTTGTGCATTCACATTACTCAAAGTTTGTCCTACATTAATAAAATATTCATTAAATCCATTTACAATGTCATTTTTATCATTAATTATATTACCATTCTCACAAAATTCAATATTATCAACATCAAAATGATTTCCTCTTTTATTATCTAAAAGGTCATTTATCATTTTCCAAGTCTTACCTAAATTATTTTTAACTGCATTTCTGAGTATAATAATTCCTTCTTTTTTTTTACATCATTAAAATACTTATTTTTGAAAGTTTTATAAATACTTTTATTTTTCTCAGTGGGTTTTCTAAGATATTTTTTATACAACCTATTTTTCTTTCTATACATTCGTTTTAAGTGTACATTAAACCATTGATTCTTTTTATGAGAAGTATTTACCTCTTTAACTGGAAAGCATTGATCGTATATTTCAAGAATAACTTTCATAAAATTATCATACAATTCATTAGGATCATTATTTCTATTTGAAATTATGAACTTAGGAACTTACTTACATTGCTGTCATTAATTTGTCTTTTAAAGTTACTTTATAATGTTACGAACATTACGGTTTCTCGAACATTACACCGCTGCTCATTAATGAGCAGCTCCTACACTTACATTATAAAGAGCACACGCGTCTAATTACTCTTGGGATAATAAGTACCGTGTTTCTTCTTGCCTGAATAACGTCTGTGTGCTTCAAATTGTCACCACAAAGGCCACAAGAGATTGACTTCTCTAAACCCTTAACACACTAACAGTTTAGAAGCTGCGTATCTTCGCATGTGTTTACTAGTGTACAGTCAAACCTGTGTACAGTGATCACCTAAGGGAATCAAGAGAAGTGGCCGCTGTAGACAGGGTACTTCTATAGACAGGTTCCATAACATTGATTTTCGTTGCAACGGAACACTTTTGGTGGCCACTTTATATGCAGGTCGGCTGCTATAGACATGTAGCAACTGAGACAGGTTTGAATAAAATATGAAGAGCTAAGTTCCAAAAGGCGCTAAATCCACTTTCCATAAAAATTGTGTTAACGATATATCTATATTTATAAGCTACGTATCTATCTAGGAATCCACATTTTACGACAAATTACTCACTCAAAATCAACATATAGAAAGTTCTATGTTCATATTCCCATAGGCACGTATACAAAGTTGGGCAAAGAAACCTGTTTTCCTCGAAAGTTGAAAAAAGTGGATAGCCTATAGCGCCTTTTGGAAGAAAGCTCTTCAATAGTCACTGTAAGGGTTAAAATAAATGTATTTTATTTTAAGTGTCACATTCATTACCTTTAACATTAATGCAGGCACTGGGTGATCATGAGCTAGCTACTCAAAATACAATAATTATAATGATGATGATAATAACATGTTGGGTTTATAATTAAATAAATTAATTTGAAAGTATCATATCTAAAATCATTAAACCGATTCATATACAGAGCCAGACATGAATACACAATGTCTATTATGTCGAAAGAAAGCCAATACCGTAAATTGATTCCACGAACATGTAGGTGTTATCAATGTTTATGAAATTGATATTGAATTTAAACATTTTATTTTTCATTTGTGAAAGTATTTCATGCGTGGTTATAATAATTGGATACTTTCAACAACAGACTAAAAATAAAAACGGAAATAACCGGAACTTTAGATATTACATTTGCAAGTTAAATGGACATTATATGGCCGAGTAATGAGCAAAAATGCAAAGTGATATTCACCAACTCATTGCACCAACTTTGTACATGGTGTTCGAGGTCGAGGGGATAATTTAACATCTGATCACTTCAATCGTAAATATCTTTTTAACGAAAGGGAAATTTGAAAAACTGAAACCTGTCCCATGCTTTTATTGGTAATATGAATACAACAAGGTATATGTGGGAACCGCTAGAATTCCAATTGGATTTTGAGGATTCGGACAATGTTACTAAGTCCCTTTAAATGGATCTGGTAACTTTGTTGACTGCCAAAAAAACTGACGAAGGGTTGATATACAATGTATATTTCTGTGATCTGATTATGTCCACGGAGTGATGAGCAAAATTATATTCCATGGCATAGCACGGTAAATGAATGCCATAACGACTGAATAATGAGCAAAAATTATTAAACCGATTCATATACAGAGCCAGACATGAATACACAATGTCTATTATGTCGAAAGAAAGCCAATACCGTAAATTGATTCCACGAACATGTAGGTGTTATCAATGTTTATGAAATTGATATTGAATTTAAACATTTTATTTTTCATTTGTGAAAGTATTTCATGCGTGGTTATAATAATTGGATACTTTCAACAACAGACTAAAAATAAAAACGGAAATAACCGGAACTTTAGATATTACATTTGCAAGTTAAATGGACATTATATGGCCGAGTAATGAGCAAAAATGCAAAGTGATATTCACCAACTCATTGCACCAACTTTGTACATGGTGTTCGAGGTCGAGGGGATAATTTAACATCTGATCACTTCAATCGTAAATATCTTTTTAACGAAAGGGAAATTTGAAAAACTGAAACCTGTCCCATGCTTTTATTGGTAATATGAATACAACAAGGTATATGTGGGAACCGCTAGAATTCCAATTGGATTTTGAGGATTCGGACAATGTTACTAAGTCCCTTTAAATGGATCTGGTAACTTTGTTGACTGCCAAAAAAACTGACGAAGGGTTGATATACAATGTATATTTCTGTGATCTGATTATGTCCACGGAGTGATGAGCAAAATTATATTCCATGGCATAGCACGGTAAATGAATGCCATAACGACTGAATAATGAGCAAAAAAGCATAGTTTTATTTGCTAACTGATTGCACTATTAACTTTGTACACAATTCACAGTCTTTCTAGGAGACTTTCAAATCCGAACATGTGCTTCTGGTTAGATACGCGATACAGCGACTTATGCATACGAACCGCTATAGACTTCTAAAATTCCAAGTATGTTTTGTGGATTTTGACAATGCTACTAGATCAAAAAGTATCCTCAACATTCTATTTCGTTAGAAATCAGTAAAGTGAGGGGTAGATCACGTTCCATTCTTGAAAGGTTACAAAATCCCGTCAAGACGAAGGGCCATTCATGAGACCCAAGACCAGTGAAACTGAATATGCATCCGATAGACATATTATTAACATTGCGTGCAGGCCCGTAGCCAGGATTTTTAAGGTGGGGGGGGGGGGGGGGGGGGGGGTGGTGTCCGTCGCCAAAAAAAATCGAGGCCGAGACCGTGACCGAGACCACTGGTTTAGTTGTGTAAGCAGGAGGGGGGGGAGGGATCGAGTCATCAACAAGACCGATCGTTGCCCGAGACAACTGGCTTAGATGTAGATGGCCGAGACCGATAAAAAGTGGACCTTTCGTAATTGGGGGGGAGGGGGGGGGGGGGGGGGTGCGTACGCACCCAACGCACCCCCTGGATACGGGCCTGGCATGGTTATCAAAAGATATCTTCAATATTGTATTTCGTAGAAATCAGTAAAGTCAGGTAGATCACGTTCCCATCCTAAAAAGGTTACAGCATGGTTGAACAAATTCTCGTCATATCAGAATGAAGGCCAGCGAGACCCAAGGCTCTATAAACTGAATCAGCCACAAGTTTGTACACACTCAGTTAAAATGATCCGCGGTTTTTATTGTCAAATCGCTAAAAACGTACTCTCAATAACAAAGAGAAACTATGAATAACCAAATCTGGTTTTATATTTATATTTGTAAGAAGGAAACAACCAGAATGAAAGGAGCATAGGCTTAGGAGGCGGGGGTTGGAGCGTCGTCTGCAGCCCCATGTAGAGTTTTGAAAATGACCATAATTATTCGTTCAAAATGCATCTCAAATTTGGACATAAACCATGTATTAAAGTTTGGGGCAAAATCATAATTATCATATTCGGGCATGCAGACTCATGGTATATTCCAGCAAGCCCATGACGTATTCGGGTAAACTCGTGACATATTTGGGCAAATCCGTGTCATCTTAATAGGGCAAAATCAAATCATATTCCAGCAAAGTATGTCATTTGTGTGAAACTATGTCATATTCGGGGAAAATCTTGCATTTTCGGGCAAAATCGTATATTCTGGGAGCATCTAAATGACGAGGATTTTTTTGTTTGTTTTGTTTTTCAGCTGAAAACAAAACCCGGGAAGGATGGCGCATTCGGGCAGAAGGCCTCAATCCCATGCCCCCCCCCCCCCCCCCCCCCCCCCCTTCCTTCTCCAGCGAAACTGTTCCCGTATGTCCGTGATAGAGATGCAAGTGTGTTTGATCAAAATACAATTTACTAAATGCCTTTAAATGTGTAAGGCCTTCTTTTGATATACGTAAGTTAGACTCAGCATATTTGGTTTCGTGGACTTATATACACCCACAGACAGACAGAAGAATGAAATTATATGAATTTTGATTCTTCGAATATCTCCTGAATTATGAAGTGATTGATTGAATGATTGAATTGAAAAGAGTTCCGCACGCTTTTCGACTGAGGCAAAATCAATGAGCAGTAGGTGATAAAATCTAGTCCCAGTGACACTTTCAAATCCAAACACTTCGATCATAAATATAAATGTAGTAACAATTAAAGACAAATTCTGGAGAAAAGAAACGTAAGCTGTTACATGCTTCTATAAGTAAAACAAATACAACAAGGTAAAGTGGCTAGAATTCTAAGTAATTTGTGTACGATTTGACGAAGCTACTCGATCCTTTCATATCATATTCATTCTAATGTGCGAAACTGCAACATAATTTGTGTCATAAAGGGTAAGGATGATTCTATACGTTTTCGTATCTTTATTTTGTCTTTCGAGAAATAGCGCCATCGAAGATTTAACACTTACGTTTTTAAAAAAATACAACTCTGCACATTACGTGTGTATAGCAGTTTATAAATACAGCGCCATCTAATAGTGTACGAGTTAAACATTACTTTCAATTTAATTAGGTTAATTGACATTTTGTCTTCATTGATTCAATTATCATCAATATTTTGTATGATTGTGATTTCCTCTTTATGATAGACGTACATTGTCTTATTCATAGAAGGCTACACACGTAAACTCGAGAGCACAAGGTTATAGGCATTAGCTTTGCGCCCATTGCATAGAGTCTTCTCTTATTGGTGGTATTGTTTGTTATTATTGTTATTATTGTTGTAAATAGTTTATGGATGTTCACACTTCCTCTGTTGAAATTATCTTTCTGAATTGTTCTCTCTAGACACGAATCGGTTAGAAATATTCGCTCAACTGAGAAAGATGCGTTAATTGTACCGAAAATATATCATGGACAGCTTGGTTTCTGATGAATTAATCCTATATGGAAATATTGAACAACCTTCTTTATACTTTAAGAATACTAAAGTCTTTGGCTATAATATACAGCGCACTATACTTGGTCTCAATGCGCTCAACATTTTTTATCAATTCAAATAATTAGATAGTGTATTTAATTTATTTATTTATTTATTTATTTATTTATTTTTTGGTGTGTGCCTCCATATAGGTAGGTTGCCCCACTCATTTAGGGCTCTCATTATTTTGTTACTTTCACTAGGTTTTTGTTGCACTTTTGCAATTTGGTTGTTTATATTGTATTCTGTGTGTGTCAAGGACCTTGCTAGACCTTTTTCAGCCATCATCTTGGTAAGTTAGCTACATATTTTAGCAGTTGAATTGTTTGTATTTTGTATCTTAATAATAATAATAATAATAATACATAAGATTTATATAGCGCCATTATCCATTTTGATTAAATGCTCAAGGCGCTTAATACTGTAGCCTACTCTGCACTGCCATTGTCAGTGTTCAGTGCTGCACACTTACTTTGTACATCTTGTATGTGTACTTGCTTTGTACTATAGTCAAAGTAATCAAAGTATAACAATGCGTTTTAGGTTTTAGGTAAATGAATACAAACTTGTGTTACAATGAGTGATACTATACGATTCAAGTATATCTACATTATTATCACCGATAGTTATAGTATCATAATGAGCCAGCTTGTGTTATGCAATTATAAAAGTTGGATTAATAAGCATATAATGTACATCATAAAGCTGCATCAATGTTATATTTCTTATCATTTTAAAACGTAATGATAATTATACAGAACAGTACTTATAATAATATCAAGCGTTTAAAAGATAATCATCTATTTAGGCAAACCGGCCAACTCCGAGGCGCATAACGAAAAAAAAAACAAAGTGAAAGAGAAAAATATTGCAGTATAGGAATAAACGAAAAGTACCAATACAGCTAACATTATCATTATATCAATAAGCGGTTTTAAACAAACGCGTGCGACTTCAATTTACTCTTTAAAAACTCCAACCTAGATTATGTATAGTCGATGTCAATGTTTACCAATGCAATATTACATACCCATGCAATTTTAAGGATATACCTTGTTTCTGTTATTGAAATATATATATATCAGATGCGGATGTTTTTCTTCGACGCTGATAAAAGACCATAAAATGTATATAATTTAATACTCGTTGATAAATTGTACAATTTTGTCACAAATAGGTTCAAAATTCATTTATTTTCCACAACTTAAATAAAAAAAACATACACATAGAAAGTATGCATGGTAAATGTTATGGCTTTATTTAAGTGTTTTCTATTGGTAGCTATGTAACGTTGACAATGTTTCGTCTTATGTTTAGAATCATGTATTATCAGTTTCTTGTAAATAAATGCAGAAATAAATCTGCTTTGAAAAAGGCATCATACTGGTCATAATCATATCAATAAATATGTTATCGTATAAACATTATATGTGTTCAAGACGTTGGTCTGCGTCGGTGCAATCGTGAAATAGAGTTAAAAACAAGTTGAATAAAACATCGTTAGGAAAACATAAATTCAAATGTTCGTCCATAGTGCATCTTCTGGGATTTATAAACGACTGAGGTAAAACAAATCTACATATTTAAATGTCATTATAATAAACAAGATTGGCGCATTCGAGCGCATATATTGTGAATAACAACATGTTCAACGTTTCTTTAAAAATGTTCTCAACATTTCAATTACTAGTTAACTGTTGTAATTATTTCCAGCTGGTTTTATGTAACATTTTATCTTTTTTGTTTCATTTATGTTATATATAAATGTTGTGATATATGTTTTGTATTATCATTTATGTATCTATTATATTGTGCTAAATGTTTTCTTCAATAACCTCCGACAGGGTGACATGATAAATACAACAATGAAACAAACATTGAAACTTTGACATCATGTACGTACCTTTTTGTTAAGTTGAGATAATCCTTAGAAAATTCCCGGCAGCTCTCCAGGGCCTCTCTTCCTCGATGTCTACCCGTCTCGTTGCTGCCCCTTTGCTGGTATTCGTTTTACTTCAAGACGCGAGCGAGAAACTTATTGGATCACCTTCCAGAAGTACTGAACCGATGGTAGCTAATTACAACCTTGCGGATCTCCTTTTCTCTCAAGTAAAGTCGTCTTCTCTGATTAAAGAACAAAAGTTTTCACCGCCAAAAAACGAGGTAGAACAGTACGTTTTTTTTTGTTCAGTGAAATAGTATAGTACTGCAGTTATGTGTTTCTCCACCGTCAAATAAATTAAAACTGCGCTCTCAAAAAGAAACGTGTGTGAGTGTGTGTTCCTCCGCCTAGCATTTAAATTTGCCGTCTCCGTGATGCAGGTGGATCGGTTTCGGTGTTTTTGGTCCGCTTCGCATTTAAATTTGGCTTCTCTGTTTCTCGTCCGCTCCTCTCTCCCCCTTGTTCAAGTATTGTATACGGAGATGATAGTAGTGACCGCGCGACGGCACGCGCAGCAACATCGTGTACGTACGTACGGTGATATGACAAGTGCATTGTATCAATCTAGCGTATAAGGGGTGGGGTGATGGAAAAGGCTTGTTGGATACTGGGGATACAAAACAATTATTCGCGTGGAGCAGATATCACTGACCCTTTACGTACCGTTTCAGTTCACCTTGTTTTACGTTTTACACCTTGAATCAGATTACTCAATAGCATAGCTATAAGGTTAACCCCGAAAGAGTAAACAGTTTATACCCCCCCCCCCCCCCCCAAGGAAAAAAAAACAGTACTGTATCTACATTATCTACGTTTTCTCATACTGAGATAATGAACAATTTGTGTTAACCACAGCCGCGCGAAAAATAATTTAATTTTGAAGCTCACTTCATTATGTAATTATAATGTATATATAGGTGTCTATTTTCCTGCATGCATGAAAATTGGCATTTTTCTTTTATTTAGAAGATTTTAAGTAGAATGAAGATAATTTGGGAAAGTCCCCATTCCGTGACGGGTTTCCCCGAGAAAAAAAAGCAGTAACTACAAAGAAATAAAAGGGCGAATGTGTACTCCTTATATAATTGATTAACCAAGCAAAAGTTTACATTTTCAGAAAAAGATTATTTATTTGTCAAAATAGCCGATTTCCGACGAAATTTGGACTCGTTCTTTAAATACATACACATACCTTCATTGATTAAAACTTACTTTTCCTTGCTTTTCACGTAACCTTTAAAGAGATAATCCGTATCTAAAAATAGTTATGTGTTTGTCACGAGACTAACTTTGTTACCTATTACCATTTACAAGATAAATTATTAAAATCAGAAACATAAAACAAAAATATTGCAAAGTACACGTTAATAATACCAATGGCAAATGTCTAAAAGACAGACGTAGACTAAAGCCCGGCGCAGACAGAGCCGACTCGACCCGATCCAACTGGTTTTCAGTCAGGCTAGAGTCAGTCTTCGGTCAGTCGGAGCCGATCCAACATGTTGAATCGGCCTTGAATGACCTCCGACTGGCACTTGACTGGAAAAACCGGAGTCCTGAGGCAGCACATATTGAGTTAATCAGGCTGAAAACCAGTCGGATCGGGTCGAGTCGGCTCTGTCTGCGCCTGGCATAAGACTTCACTTTTGCAATACCGATTAAACGAGCCAAAATACAAAAATAACTCATTTAGTGCCGAAACATAAACGATTATAACTGATTAAACTATTCATAATAAAAGAAAATGCATATACTACCGAAAGTGCAAATGTGCATTACCTGAAACACAATGGGTGGTATTCTACTAAATGTATCAACGTAGGCTGGACTAAATGGACATAACATACCACTAGCCAGTACAAACCATTCCAGCCCAGTGGAATTCGAATAGCACATTGATTGTTTTCTTGCACCACTAGTAATAAAGCCTATTGTTTCTCCTCAGACTAACATTCAAATAACATTGTTTAACAAGTCACCAGTTATATTATTAAAAGTTGGTCCCCCACATTTATTATGAACGATACATTTATGGATATATCAGCCGTTTCTGAATAAATTTCGACTAAATAAAGTTTGGTTTATCAACAAAATTACATGCGTGTGTAAATTATACACTGAGTTTTTCATTACCTCGCAAAACACTTTTAACACATTGCTTTTTAAAGGGAACTAGTAACTTTGTTGACATGTGCAAAAAGTGATTAATGGTTGATGCAATGTATATTGTTGTTATCTAATATGTCCACAGGGTATTGTGTGAAAATGTCAAGTCAAATGGACATTGCATGGCCGAGTAATGAGGGAAAATGCAAAGTGATAGTCACTAACTCACTGCACTCACTTTGTACACGGTAAGAAAAACCCCACCGGAGATTTTCTTATCTGAATACTTCGATCGTACATATCTTTGTAACCAAAGGGAAATTTGAAAAACCGAAACCTGTCCCATGATGTTATTGGTAATACGAATACAACAAGGTATGAGGGAACCGCTAGAATAAAAAAATTATTTTGAGGATTTGGACAATGTTTCTAAGTCCCTTTAAAGGGATCTAATAACATTGTCAAATTGACAACACTCACCTAGATCTCTAGCGATTTTCACACACAGTATCACATTGTAATCGTATTCCCAGTAGAATCATGGAGCAGGTTTCGCTTTTCCGAATGTTCCTTTCGACAGAAAGATATTTATGATCGAAGTGTTTGGATTTTAACAAATCTATTGGATACTTAAAACTGCGTACAAAGTCAGTGCAGTGCGAAGGCAAATACCACTTTGCATTTACGCTCATGACTCGATCATGTGACATTTATTTACCGTGGAATTTTCACACATCACTAATTGGACCTATCAAAGCACAAACATTTAAATTTCATCAACCATTCACCATTTTTTGCACATTATAACAAAGTTACTAGATCCCTTTAAAACATGGAAAAGCGAATATTTCCCCAAACCAGTATTTAGCTTTAACATTTTACGTAAGTTCTGATATAGGCCTACTGGTTTGAATTTAATTCACTTTATGATGCACAGAAAACTATTTCTGTCTTAATGGATTTCTTCCTTCTGCAAGTACGACCTTGATTTTAAACAATTATCCACCTCTGCCTTATCTATCAGTCTATTTGTCTATGTGCTAGACTTCTATAATGGTGTTAAAGGAAGGCATAGCATTTTATATGTAAGATATTTTTTATGAGGAAAGGCCTTTAAAAACAGGGCAAAAGGGGAAGGTCGAATGGATAATGAGTAACGTTTTATATTTTTATCATGTTATTCACGAGAACTCATTCAAAATCATATAGCCAAGATAATTTCCTTGTATTTACCGCTTGAAATGTTGTCATCATTGCTTGAATATTATAGGGCGTAAAGAGCCTTACTGGAGTCATGTGGAATATAAGACTCAAATAATCTTAGAGACAGTGTCCTTCTTAAGCAACACAAAAACGAAAGAAAAAAAACAGTGAAGGGTCTGCAGTTGCTAGGTCAATGTAATGGTCGTAACGAACTTGTATTATTTTAAGATATATTTTTTAAAATATATAATCCACTAAAAGGTATTTTCCAGTCCTAATCTTCTTCGACTATAACTCTTATAATGGTATTTTATTTCATGATTTTGTTTTCTCTGAATACAATTATCTAGCAACTTTCGAATGTTGGCTTGCAGAAGGTGTCAGTTTCTTCATAGATTTGACACAGCATTTTTTTTGAGAACTACTGCAGCTTCTACAACCGGGTCGAGTTAAAGACACTCTAAAAAATAAAACAGGCACAACTCTGCGCCACTTTGCTACGTTGGCAGATCCTTGAAAGGCGCAAATTGGAAAAAAAAAGAGAAACATGTCTAAAGGTGCATTGCAAATAATATGCCCATTTCTCTGAATACAGTGTGTATTATGAGCATCCGAAACAAATTCTCGCTGATGATATTGATTGCTTAAATTTCAAGTAAAATAATGATTAATTTAGCTCTTAATTGCCGCATATTTATATACAATCTTTTTTTTAAATGCTGCATAATGTTGACATTGTCAAAAATAACAAAATAATCGGCCACAAACAGAGATCACTACACTGCCCAGCGTATACATATCACATATATGCACTGTGTTCAGCATACTTGTTAAGTAAAATATTCAAATAATTATTGTAGTCTATGTATTTTCTACTTCTTTTCAAGATTTCATCAAATTGCTGCATCATTCACATTAAAAAATACTTTCGAAACCCTTTCTGTATTAATGGATTTCTTTATTCTGTAAGTATAAGTTCATATAACTTAATATCATACAAATGATTTAGACATTATTCCCAACCGCTGCTATTTCTGTATTTTATGAATAGTCTGCCTACTTCGGAGAATATGATTGTTTAAAGATACCGTATGTACTATAGAATTGTTTGTTATTTCAAACATAGGGACACTGACCAGAGAATGTATAATATAATTAAAATGGGCAAAACAAATAGGGCTTCATGAGACAATATTTTATTATGGAATATTCTTGAACTAAGGAAAAAGGGAAGGTTGAATGAAGAATGTGTGATGCAATAGTATATACATGCAAACGAATGTCGTTTCATAAAAATTTCATAAACATTATTGCTGTTCAATTTCTACATACGGTCTAAAATACGAGTATCACTATTCTGATTTTGAAATGTAGACCCTAAAATGCCAAGTTAATGGATTTTGTAATTGTTATCAAGGAATTAGGGAAACATGGATGTATTTTCATAACAGATGACACGCCGTCGTAACCATGGTTATAACAATATTCTGAATAGAAACTCATGTTATTATAATGTCATGTGATCCAAAGACAAATACTGACTAAGATTTTTTACGTGGTTTAATTACAATTGAATTTAATATTTTTTGCGAAAATGCGATTAACATATCACTTTTAAGCATAATGTTGTATAATAAATGTGATAAGCTTGACTACAAATATAATATCGTGAATTATAATGATTATATTGCTTTAACATGTATTTAAAAATTATCCTGGGCAACAGTATTAGTCATTACGTAAAAGTCTGGATCAGTAAAATTTAAACAAAGCTACAACTTTTGTCTGTAAGAGATATAATTTACATTTCCTATCAATGTAGAAATCTATAAGTCAATGATTAGATTCTGCAAATGCAATCTGATGTACCCGTCAGATTCGATTGTTTATTTGATAAGATCAAATTTGTAAAATTCGCAGTATATCTACGAAATACCTAATTACCTTCAGGGTGTGTGCGATTTGCGCGCGCCAAAAATATAAATACAAAGTAATGGATATAAATGATTGTATGGAAATAATAAATACACCTTGCGGGTAAATCCAGAAGCGTAAATTCATTTTTTTGTGAATAAAAAACAATATTGTAATTCGTTTTGAATTCACCGTTCACCAGGACGATATCAGACGAGATATTCTGGTCAGTTGTTCGTGGAAAATGGAATGAATTCTAAAATGTTTGTACCGCCAAAAATGCATCCTTCCATCTGATTTCATAATAGATTTAAATAATCTTTCTAAGTGACCAAACAAATTTGTGTTGCGCGTCTATACGAGCACGCAAGGAGAGAATAACATATCCTTTGGAATTCTATACCCACCTCAAGCCTCCCCTAATTATATAATTATCACTACCCCGATCTTAATCCATTGGGATTAAGCATAGACATTATAATATTTAATCTCAATCTAGTCTGTGTAGACATTATTTCCTCGAAAAGGAAGCTATTTTATTTCGATTTGTTTCCACACATGCAGGGCGCGCTATACCCTCCTGCATATCCTTTACTATGATCACATTAAACAAACAGATCTAGTAAGTTTGTTGACATGTGATAAAAAAAAATAAAAAAAGTGTAATTCTGTGATTTGATACGTCCCCTGAGTGATGTGTGAACATGTAATGGTGAATGAATGTCATTATATGACCGAGAAATGAGCGAAAATGCAAAGTGAGATTTGCTTACCCATTGTACCAACGTTGTACACAGTTGAAAGGATCTCACCGAGGCTTTCAAATCAGTCAATTTCAATCATAAAATATATAATATCTCTATGACGAAATAGAAATTCGGAAAATGAAACCTCATCCATGCATATATTGGTAATACGAAAGCAACAAGGTATGTGAGAACCGCATCAGTTTTTTGGGGATGCTAGATTCCTTTAAAAGGGACTTAGAAACATTGCCCAAATCCTCAACATTTTCAAATTTCCCTTTCGTTACAAATATATGTACGATCGAAGTATTCAGATAAGAAAAACTCCCCCGGAGTTTTGAAACCGTGTACAAAGTGAGTGCAGTGATTTAGTGAATGTCACTTTGCATTTTCGCTCATTACTTGACCATGCAATGTCCATTTGACTTGAAATTTTCACACAATACCCTGTGGACATATGAGATAACAACAGTATACATTGCATCAACCCATCATCACTTTGTGCACATGTCAACAAAGTTACTAGATCCCTTTAATATCACTATTTGGATGTTTTACCCATTATCTTTTGAATATTTCATCAAACAATTTCAACACCTCCATGCACTCAACGGGTCGGGATTGCGGAACGTTCCAGTGTAATTTCTGATACACGTTCATAGGTAATTAGTATACAATTACACCATCGGAAAACAAAGGGCGCCAGACTGACACATTCAGGGTCAACTTACATCGGATAAGAGTGAGAAGGGCACTAAACCATTTTTGTTACTGCATTGAGTTATGCATACTTTTTTTTTTTTTATTGAAGTCGGATGAGAAGGGCGCAAGTAACATTTTGGCTGAATTGAGTTTATTTATGCATAATACTATCTCGTAAGTCGGATGAGAGTGAGAATGGCGCTAAGTCAATTTTTGACCAAGTTGAGCTACGCATACCATCTTGTAAGTCGGATGAGAGTGAGAATGGCGCTAAGTCGATTTTGTTTTCTATATTATGATGCGCATACCATTTTGTAAGTATGATGAGAGTGAGAAGGGCGCTAAGTAAATTTTGACTAAATTGAGCTACGCATACCATCTGATAAGTCGGGTGAGAGTGAGAAGGCGCTTAGTCAGTTTTGACTAAATTGGGTTTCGCATACTATGGTGTAAGTCGGGTGAGAGTGAGAAGGGCGCTAAGTCGATTTGGGGCGAATTGGCCGAGTAATATGAGATATATGCTTACTCATTGCGCTAACTTTGTACACAGTAGGCCTACTCATTCTCCCATGGAAAATTTGTATCAACCCTTAGTCAGTTTTGGAACATGTCGACAAAATCAATAAATCCTTTTAATGGGGTACGTGGTCATGGTAAATGAACATAACATAATTTATAGATTTGTTTTAGTCAGCTCGCCCTGACTCCCACATAAGCATTATGCGTGTCAAGAACTTCTTGACCCGTTTCCCTCTCAAATCTTAACATTCCCATATAAGATACAAGGTTTACCAGGTTTTTTTTAAGGCAATGGGTTGATATTCTATTCAAGCTTCATCAAAGTCATCTAACGGAAGTGTTCTGGGCAAGTTGCATTTATTATTCATTGATATCGCAGTGAATTATAAATCAATTAGTTGACCTAGTTTTTCACTTTTGTTCGTATATATAAATTTAGAAGGATGACACGAACTAATAGAGGCGAGTTATATCATGGGTCGTTAGAACAAAGAGGTGTTGGTTAAAGTGATCCGTTAACCTTGAATTGAATTGAATTAAAAATGGTTTGTTGAATATTAAGTTCATAGCAGCCTGTCAGCTGAATTGGGTACAATTTAAAAAAAAATAATACAAAGACAGATCTGCATGCAAGCATACAATTTCAAATTCAACCACAATCACTTAGAGCTTTCACACTACTCTTGAACCATGTTGTTAATTGGCATATGGTAACAGAAGAATCAAATTGGTTTGGATTCTTCAAATATCTCCCTAAGTACGGAGATATTTATGATTAAATGTAAAGCGTCCCGGAAGGCTTTTATAATGTAGTCAAAATGAATGGGCAAAAGCGATGAGATCTGAAATTCAATGTTCACTTTTTTTCACTTGGTAAACAGTGTTCCGTTTCTTTGAAACTATCACACACCATTCAGAAGAATCTTGCAGTGATGTGATAGCAGTATCAAATATCACTTTTAATTCAAACATATAGAAAAACCGTTGGATTCCCATTTTCTTTGCTCATTTTTTATCACAAATATCACTTTTGCAAAAGTTTTATGAAGTTGATGGATCACGTTAAACCCCTCCAGTGCCCAGTTACGTATTAATCCCATACAACCCATATACAGTTTTCGGCAAATGCGCTTTTTTACCAAGTAGCTTCATCTCTGTAGAATAATATAATTTATTTATTGATATGTATTTATTTATTTATATGTATTTATTTATTAAGTCTCTTTAAAAAGCAGAGGGAAGCCCGATTCAGCAGTTCAGTGCTACAAAGGTCTGCTTTACAAGAGGGCCCTGTATCAAGTGGATAATACAATGTATAAGGTTACAGTTTAACAAAGGGGTAAATATTATTATTCGTTTGAATCATTAGGCAATAGCAGTGTGATTTAAATCAATGATGATTCAACCATGAATTATGGGATAGAACAGATTGATTCATCGTATTTGATGATCTAAACCCCTCAAAAAAAGTTCAGAAACTCAAGTTTGATCGATTATATCTATTTTCTTATGAAATCATAATGGTTATATTTGGTATCACTTGAAAGAATGTGTATACCTCTTTAAAATGATACCAAATTCGTAATCATCACGAGCACGAGGTATGCGCAGTATATCTGAGAATGGGGGAATGTCAGAAGTAAAACTTCAGTTGGAAGGTCTGACACCCATATCACAGTCTTTCTCAAGTTCAAATTCTTTCGACGATGAATATCTTGACAATGAAAATATACTGTTGAATATGGTATCAGACAAAAGCCCGTTTAATTATCTTTCCAATGACACATCACTTGGAATAATAATGAAAGCCAGGTAGGTACAATTAAGGTGAATATTGGGGAGGATCGACAGCAAAATGTAAACAAAATGCATTTGAATGTGTGAAATTGAAGGCGTTACATCCAAAAACGACTTTTTGTGGGGATATCTTAGTACTTTACTTTATACATAATCATTATGCAATTCAACATCATGTTGAAGCGTGTTAATTTGTCAATAAAATAATGCTCCATTCATAGTGGTTATGAGATTGAGGTGTGTGTAGTACCTCTAAACGTATGGGGCTCAAAATGACACGTTGCAAGGTCGATGTTCTACCGTTTGATATGTGGTAATAAGGGCATACCTACAAGGTCAAAGAGGGCGCTAATATGCCAGTTCTGGCCAGTTTGCGTACGTTTAGAGAAATTTGATGCATTTTCAATACATCAAGTTTGTGAGTTTCCTGTACTGCGCACTCACATTCCGCATAATCATTGCAAATGAGATATCATATTAAAGATAAATTAACGAGCTTTCCAATAGTGCAAAACGTAATGATGATAGAGTTATGATTAATACAACAATATCTTACCGGAATCTTGAAACAAGAAGCCACGGTCTTAAATTCATAGCATTAATAGACCCCCATATCCGGTTTTACTGCACACACCCCGATAGCATAATTATTACAGGTGAGACATAATTTTAAGGACAAATAAACATGCTTCACATGATGCTAAATGTACTGATGATTATGCAGCGTAAAACCCCAAAACATCTCCTCCAATAGTCGTTTTTCGATGCAACGCCTTCAATTTCACAAAATGAAATGCATTTTGCAACATTTCACTTTCGGCTGTTCCATACTTAACCTGTTAATAAAATTGTTTCGGACATAACCGTATTGAAAAGATAGACACATGGGCTTTAAAATGATACCAAATTTGATAAGTTTAAATCATTTGAACACGCTACAATCTTCGATACAACTTGAACATAAAAAAATACGACACAAGAGTCAAATTTCCCTACTGAGTACTTTCGGCCCATTTTGCGACATTTGACTTCTGACCGTCCTCCATTCTGAAACGCACTGCGTATTCCCCGATTTGAAATAAATGACAAATAATGTACCATTTTAAAGGGAAATCATCATGCATTGCAATGACACTAAAAGTACAAAATACAATTTGACAATAAGAGTGATATAATCGATCAAGGTTGAGTTTCCGAACTTGTTTTGAGGGGTTTATAAACGTATAGTGTGTGAGGGGGCAGAGGGGAAGTTTTACATTAAAGGAATCTAGTAACTTTGTTGACATGTACAAAAAGTGATGAATAGTTGATACTATGTATATTGTTTTTATCTGATATGTCCACTGGGTGTTGTGTGAAAATTTCAAGTTAAATGGATGTTATATGGCCGAGTAATGAGCAAAAATGCAAAGTGATATTCACTAACTCACTGCACTCACTTTGTACACGGTTTCGATGATCAAGTTGATAATTTAACATCTGAACACTTCAATCGTACATATCTTTTTAATAAAAGGGAAATTTGAAAAAACGAAACCTGTCCCATGCTTTTATTGTTAATACGAATACTACAAGGTATGAGGGAACCGCTATACTTCCAATTGGATTTTAAGGATTTGGACAATGTTACTAAGTCCCTTTAAATACAATGGTGGTAACATATTATCTAAACCTAAACATAACTTTGACCAAAACAATATAGTGTGACATCTTATCTAACGTATAAACCGAACCATGACTTTTACTACCACGATCATGTGACGACAAACCGACGGACGAAACATTGCAGCGAGAGCAAAATAATGCCATCCGAACAAGAAAAGGCTTGCATAATTTCTCAAACTGCAGTTCGGTGAATGCTCGTTGACTCATTTCTGTGTGTTTTGAGCGAAGTAGCGCGTGATATATTGCACAACTTGGTATACATAAAAACCCAACCTTTATTATTATAAATGGCAATACTCTTTGAAGAAATGGATTTTTCTTTCGAAGGCAGAAAACATGGATTGTTATTGACGCCTTTCTCATATCCCACGGTAACTTATCCACTCAGAGAGAGAGAGAAGAAGAAAGAAAAAAAAAAAATCGGCATTTCAAACGACAAAAAATAAACGAGAAGGTAGGCTGACACGTGTTTGAATCTACAGGTTGGAGTCCAGAAATCCAATATGTACGAAGACCAACAAAACAGTCGTGAAAAAGGCGTTAAGATGGAAGGAAAAAATTGGTATCTTTACATTTATAAACGAGGATTTGATTGTTTGCAATTTCGTCACATTTCGCCTGTCAAGGTTTTGTAGCCCTTCGCTCGGTCCCTCGTTTATTGGCAATTGCAATTCCACCACGCCCCAACAATAAGCGTCTTGTTTGCCGCTCAATTCCTTTTGACGCTGGGCTGCTTTCTGCTGGAAGGAGCATTTGAATGCAATATTATTCCCAATCTGCAGTATACATGTACAGATTGTAACAAAAGTTCACGCGGTCCGTTCAAATGGTACATAATTATCCTATTTCTTTTTTTTGTATAGAAAATACTTGTATACCTCTCCAGTCGTGCTTATCGATTAAGACCATTCGTTTTATATCTAAAATTGAGAAAAAATAAGTCTGAGGATGAATTGTATGGTTAATAGATGTATGGGACTATATAGGCAGAATGACGTACAGACGTGTATAGTATTTTTTTATGACGTGTTTCGTTATTTCCGTTATTTATGTATATACATGCATGTACGTTTAAATAAGCAATGATATTGCTTTTGGGGGTATATTCATATTGTATAAATATAACAATTCAACGCTAAAGGGATCTTGTAACATTGTCAAAATTCTCAAAATCAAATTGGAATTCTAGCAATTCCCTCATACCTTGTTGTATTCGTATTAACAATAGAAGCATGGGACAGGTTTGGGTTTTTTCGATATAACCTTTCGTTAAAAAGATATTTACGATTAAAGTATCCACTGGATACTGCGCATTGATTTTGACTACAACTAAAAGCATTCCAGAACAGCTTTTTCCCCTATGCAATCGTAATTATCTCCATTATTGGAGAGACATTTGAACAAATAAAACCAATTTCAATATTCGTTTTTTTTTAATACCATAAGCCAAACAACTACACAACAAAAAAAGTAACTCCCCCCCCCCCCCCCCCCCCTAAGCAAAATGGCGTAACTTTTTAACGAATTGGGTTTGAGCAACATAACTTGGCAGGAATGTTTCTAAAATGATTGGCTAACGTCTCTGTGAAAATGAATTTGATCCGCCATGCCATGCATGAGTGAGCACACATTAAAGGAAAAATGTCACTTTTCAAAAGTCACAAGAGTCAAAAAGTGAAAATTCTGCCTTTGATGTGTGGTCACTCATGCATGACTCGATGGTCCAATTTCATTTTCACACAGAAGTTAGTCAATAAGTGTAGGAACAATCCTGCCGAGTTATTTTGCTCAAAACATTTTTGTTAAAAAGTTATGTTATTCTAATCAGGAGGAGATTACTTTTTTGTTGAGTTTATTCCAACAATACTGATCAATTAAACTCAACACAAAAATAAGTCCCCCTTAATCAAATAACATAACTTTTTAACGAAAAGGTTTTGAGCAAAATAACTCGGCAGGATTGTTCCTACATTTATTGACTAACTTATGTGTGAAAATGAAATTGGTCCGTCGAGTCATGGATGAGTGACCACACATCAAAGGCAGAATTTTCACTTTTTGACTCTTGTGACTTTTGAAAAGTGACATTTTTCCTTTAATGTGTGCTCACTCATGCATGGCATGGCGGATCAAATTCATTTCCACAGAGACGTTAGCCAATCATTTTAGAAACATTCCTGCCAAGTTATGTTGCTCAAACCCAATTTGTTAAAAAAAGTTACGCCATTTTGCTTACTTTTGTTGTTGTGTTTAGATAAAAGAGAAAGTGGAAGCTTCAAGTGATTTTAAAGGTAGTTCAGATTCGTCAAATGAGATGCGCGGCGCCATCTTGCATACGCGATGCGCACGGTGCGTAATGCACGTTTGCTCAGTGTCATGCGGTGCGCGCAAACTAACCCAGTTCAAAATGGCGACCCCCTATGTAGCATCCCCACGCTTGATGCCCTTTAACTCGGATACACACCACATCGGTAACCAGGGGGCACGGTTCTCGGTTCATTGCTCCATCATGTACCAGTCAAGCCTTCACCACATCGTTCTTTCCCAGAACCATCAAAGACTGGAACAACTTACCGTTGGATCCTGCCACCTCACCCTCTGTAGAGGCATTCAAAGCCTTGCTGAGGGTAACATACCCTTAAATTTAACAACAGTCAAGATATGATTGTTTTTACTTGCACGAACTTGTAAATAAATGCACCAACTTGTGAAGTGGAACAGGTATGCACACACGTCCCACACATGCACAAACAGTGCGTAATCTTCAAGTCTGAAGCAGCACTTTATTGGAAGAAGAAGAAGAATCAGTCCAGGGTCCCGTTTCAGAAAGATATACAATCGATTGTAAGTTACAGTTTATTGTAAGTTCGAAACTTTGCGTGTTTCAACCAATCATACTCGCGCATAATAGAACACATGATCTGACTTTATACAATTAAATTGTAACTTACAATCGATTGTATCTCTTTCTGCAACGGAGTCCAGAGCTGAACTCGCACAGTCTTCATTCCCTAGGGGTCGTTCCGCAATCATACACGCATAATAAAATACACTGTTTATTAAGTATTCGTTATGAATTAAGTACAATTATAATAAGGAGCTTGTGAGATAAAGAAACCACTGTTTATCGACGTCAACCCCCCGTCTATCCACCGTCTGTTCACCGTTTATCATCGTGAGACCGAATTTTCTTTCCCACTATTTTGTTATATTTCAGCTCTTTTTAACTGTTTTTTTTTTTACAATAATCTTTCTACAACCTAACAATACTAATGTTCATATCTATTTTCCGAAGTCTGTTCCTTTAATATTAAGGTAGACGCTAAAAGGCCCGGTCATATATCTTCGGATAGCGTAAACGGACGCCCGACGAATAGACAATAATATTTGCGAAATCAAATTATCCGGTGGTGAAAGTCGTCTCCATTGCTTCATGCACAAAACATTCCGCCGGATAGAACAACGTACATCGCCTGACAAGGAACGGACAAGAACGCATACGAACAGAGACGAACCGATTGAACATTTTATTCTCCGTCGGGCATCCGTTTACGCTGTCCGGTGATATGTGACCGGGCCTTAAGGAACGTTGATTAGGTCGACGGAACACAATTATCCAACCGCGGTTACCAGGCAAAAGACGAGTACTCAGAAATGATTTCCTTGATGACATCGCTATCGCGTAGCTGGACGCTTTCAAGTCTTTGGAGAGCTGTTAAAGTGATCCATTAACGTTGTCAAATTCTACACAAATCTCTTTGGGTTCTTATTGGGTTTCTCTCGGACCTTGTTGTTTGACTTATCGTAACCATGGTAACATAAGTATTAAATGTGTTTCCATTGTACATGATATGACATGATATGACATGATATGATATGATATGACATAATATGACATGATATGACATGATATGACATGATAATAATGACATGATATGACATGACATAATATGACATGATACGACATGATATGGCATGATATGACATGATATGGCATGATAATATGACATGATATGACATGATATGACATGATATGACATGATATGACATGATATGACATGATATGACATGATATGACATGATATGACATGATATGACATGATATGACATGATATGACATGATATGACATGATATGACATGATATGATTAAATGAAAAGTGTTCCGGAACGCTTTCCAATTGAAGTAAAAAATCAATTCGGCAGTAATTATTTATTACAATCAGACATAACGTGTACTCTTTTCACAAGATGAACAGTGTTTCTTTTCTATGAAACCGTCACACATCATTCAGAAGAATCTTATGATGATTATATTGGTCTAATGATTAAAGTATCAAAATGATATCACTTTTGGACAAAATCTCACGAAGTTAATGGATCACTTTAATCATCGCTCAGAGAATCAATAATTGCGTGGGTATGAGAAAGGAAGAAAAAAAGGAGACTAATCCGTCTTCCAAACTAACACCAGGCGGATTAGGCAGCGAAGCAATTTGATTTATTCGTTCCTGTATTTAGAGTGGTTCGGTGATACGCCCACTCTGGCCACTCATATGTTGCAATTAACGAAGTCATCAGTGGCGGTGGCCGGAACCTGAGGGGGTGGGGCATTTACCCCCCCCCCCCCCCCCCGTTGGGAAGCTGCCCTCCTACTCGTTGGGGGCGTTGCATACCTCCCCTTGTGTGGGAGAATGCGTTGCCCTCCTATGGAAATATTAATGATATGTTGTTAGAATTGTCACGATATATTTTGAGACAAAACATCGTTTCCCCGTCATATCTCGTCTCGACTGCCTTCCGTTATTTTTGAGTCAGTTATTGGTATTTCCCGCAGTCGAAATGCTTCTATGTTAGTGAATGACGTTGCTTCGCTTGTCTGGATGTTGTGGAGGTGATCCATCACGTATGAGAAAATAACAAATCCATTAAATCGCATTTGCATGTTGTATATGATGTTCCTTTTGTTGGTGAGCTTGCCCCATCCCCGTCACCCCCTTTGCCCTCGCCTAGCCCCCCCCCCTCAACACATCATTGGGTAATGACTCCGTAAATTGCTCCAATTATAACTTGGTCATCGTCTTAACAAAGTACTTAAGTATATATTAGTAATTTTCATTCGCGAGAGGTTTTGTTTATTTTTTCCCGGCAAAATCATTTGTGCAATTTAATTCCAACACATTTTTAACGTTGCCCAACGCAAACAATTGTTCTCACGTGACATTGTCCCATGTTAACATGAGATATATGTTTTCCGGCTAATTTGCTTATTTTCGCTCCCAAATTCGTTTATGTGCTTTCAAAGTCATGCAACTTGTCGCGGGGAAAATATATACATTGGTCATTTAAATTCGTATTCAGGGCATTCGAATTGCTCTGCGCCACGAACTAATTTGCTGTACATAATGCATTCGAGTCTATTTTTGTCTTGATGAAACCTTTTACATTATATGGCATGTGTACACCATGTTTCATACTGATAAACATGGAAATCATATGTACAAGATCATACATTTAATAATGACAATAAGTTTGATTTATATAGGGCTTAATGTGATACGATATCATCTCAAAGCGCTTTATCCTATCATTACCTCGGTCATATGATGCAGTACAAGCCGGCACATAATGCATGCATCATCTCCACTCCCTAAGGAGCGTTCCTTCCAAGCGGCGCGTGGGCATTTCGAAGATCATTCACATATAGCGGTCACCTCCACCGGGTCTCCATGCATACATCTTAATGGTAGAGAGCAGCAATATTAGATTAATTGTCTTGCTGAATTAAGGGCAAACGCGGTGGGTATACGCAGGGTTCGAACTCGGGATCCCACGATTGGAAAGCGCGCGCTTTATACCAAACTTGCCACACCTCGTCCACATTTATCTTGATTTGTACTGTTGTAGACTTTCAAATCCAAACACTTCAATTATAAATACCTTTACAGCGAAAGATAAATTCGGCAAAATAAAACCTGCTCCATCCTGCTACTGACATGGTTGATAATACAAATAAAACGTGTTATGAGTTAATTACTAGAGTTGAAAGTAAGTTGAGTGCATTTTGACAATGTCACTAGATCCCTGTAATACACATCATCGGGAATGAGGGACTTGAATATCAGGTATATTACCAGGATAAATTTAAGGAAAAGTTGGAAAACGAAACAAATTGACGGATATCAAGACCTACATTCATATATAAGAAGTATAGTCGTATTATTGTCATATCAGAGCCAGCAGTTAATAGAAAGTTGTGGCATATCATGATCTCATACCAAGGAGGTATAACATGTATAAGAAAGACATTCTTAAACCTCCTTGCTCATACGTCCCTGTAAGGGACAAGGAACGTAGAAAGTGATAGAAGGGGAAGCTAATGGGGATAATAATATACCATAATATCCATAGTCGTACCAAGGATTTTTTTCAAGGGGTGTGTTTTAGCTTCATCTATATCATTTATATAGTGGCGTAGTTGGGGGTGTATTTGTATACCTAGCACAGTAGTTTTTTCGCTAAAGGGGGGGGGGGGTGTTTAACACCCCAGACATCCCCCTGTGTACGCCCATACCTACATCCCATATTTACTACCCCAGTTTGCCAGGAAGGGAAATCCGTGTAAGCATAATTAACCTGGAACGCTTTTGTATATTTTCAGTTCAGTTCACTGACAGAGTTTAGTGTTGGGGTAATATAGGTTTTCCCGGCCAATTTGGTAAACGTTGCATTCGTATTGATAAGTGGTTCATTAAAATTCGCGGAATTACGCTGAATGCTTGAAAGTGTCGTTCAAAATTGCATTTTGTTCATACGATTTAGCTCTTTGGTCAAGTGATTTACCACTTTTAGCATTCAATTTAAATAAAACACGCTATTTGCATTCAATTTCGCCAACGGATTTCACGGAAGGCGGTATTACGTAATCACGAATTTATTCACTTTAAATTGAATGGCAAGTTTAAGAAATAGAAACACGTTTTAAATTGAATGCTTTCGAATGATTGTTATATAAATTCAAATGCTAAAAACCGAATTTGAACTACAAAATACAGCTGCGGTGACAAAATCGGCGAAATTGAATGCACACAAAATTAATTCGTGTGGCCAACTTACGAAATTGACCGAGAAATCCTATACTAGACCGAAGAATCAGTCTCTATATTCCTCTCGACGGTCTGTTATACGATGCATTTTAATGAATTATAATGTCCGATATAAAAGTAAACCCCATGTATATAGTCGGGGGTTTTTTCAGATAAGGGCAATACGTAATTATAGTACATAATTATACCGTAGCATTTGTAAAGCGCCATAAATTTTGGCGCCCTATTCAGAGGCGCATCATTATTATCCTTGGTCATCAGGTACAGGAGCTGTTTTAACCCTCACAACATTATTATCTTCTGCACCATCATAACTTCATAGGGAGCACGGTACTAGCCCGACCAAGTCATAAACTGTGGCTGTGGTGTGGCAAGATTAGTAGGGCGCGCGCTTTCCAATCGTGAGATCCCGAGTTCGAACCCAGCCCACCGCGTTTGTCCTTCAGCAAGACAATTTATCCATAATTGCTGCTCTCTACCCAGGTGTATAAATGGGGACCCGGCAGGAGGTGAAAGCCTTGATGTGAACGATCTTATCAATGCCCATGAGCCGCTTGGAAGGAATGCTCCACAGGGAGTGGAGATGGTGTGCACAATGTGTGCTGGTTTGCATTGTATCCTATGACCGGGGTAATAATAGTGTAAAGCGCTTAGAGATGATATTGTATCATATTAGGCGCTATATAAATCGAACCTATTATTATTATTATTATTAAATGACGGGGCGTCGATTGGTTTTGAACTCGGGTCTCGTGATGGTGGTGTGAAGTCAAGCGCTTATCCGATCGTGCCACAACACCTCTGCCAGTACATCGTTAAACAACAAATTATTTCAAAATGGACTAAATTATATATTATGGATTGTAAAAATTATCAAATATTTGATTATTTGCTACATTATAATGAGATTACTTAAACATTTTGTCATGAAATCAATTACAGGTAAACTGCGTATATGGACCATCTAAGGAAACAGTAAACTTGGCCACTACAGGCAGGTGACCACTATATACAGGTTCACTAACATTATTTTCCTCTACAGAAGATTTATTTTTTGGCCACTATAGACAGGTTGGCTGCTATAGACAGGTTTGACACTATGTATATCCAAAGCTCATCTCACAAAACACATAATTATCTCCAGTCATTTGTTTTGCTAGTTTCACAATTGTTAATATAGACACACATCAATCAAAGAAGCGAGCGTTCATAAGCAATCAGTCAATCAAAGATTATGACATTATGACAATTCATGTTTTGCTTGCGTATCCTTGGCAACCAATAAACAAAGCTGTATGGAAATTACAACACAACAGAAACCAATTCGGAAGCTATTAATTGGAAACTTTCATTTGAAAAAACGTGTTCATCACAATAAAAACGTTACCAATACAGATTTACCAATGCAAACTGCAAACAAAAAGTGTATTGAATGGAAAGGCACGTGCCTAGATATTCCGATATATTACTTTTTCAATAAGTTAAATTACAATGTGTTGCTGTTTATTTCTGTCTATTATGCTGTATCCAGTGACATGTCCTGAACATGCTGAATACAGCTTTATTTATTCCGTTGAGAAGACGTTTCTAAGAGTGATCAGTATAGCGTTTACTACAATATCGATAATTGTATATTAGTATCATTATCTTCAAGGGGTCTAAAAACTTTGTTGACTCGTGCAAAAAAAAATGACGAATGGTTGATAACATTTGAATTGTTGTGATCCGATATGTCCACTAAGTAATGTGTTAAATTAGCACGTTAAATGGATGTCATATGGCCGAGTAATGAGCGAAAATGCAAGTGATATCCGCTAACTCATTGCACTAACTTTGTACACAGTTATAGTTTTCCAGTGGATAATTCAAAATCCGGACGCTTCAATCGTAAATATATTTTTAACAAAAGGGAAATTCGAGAAGAAAACAAATCAAAACCGGTCCATTCTTGCATTGGTAATACGAATACAACGATGTACATGTTTGTTGAGAACTGCTAGAGTTCTAAGTAAGTTTTGTGGATTTTGACAATGTTACTAGATCCCTTTAAATCAATAAATGAATGAAAGTAAGTTACACAATTAACGTTTGATTCACATACATGAGTACGTTACGTTGACATGGGATGTAGATAATACTGACGTGAGATCAAAATTAAAATCGTAATATACGCAAATTGATAAAAGTGGTAACCTCTAAAGTGCCAACATTTACTCAAACATTTTTTATTAAAAATGCGAGAAGGGGAAGCATAAACCGCAACTTTGTATAAATCTAATTAAGAAAACAAAAACCATCGCCGATGTTTTGTACGTAACGACAACTATTATTTGTATTAGCGGTTAATACCTTAAAACAATATTTGCGCGCGGATTTAGGGACTTTTTAATTTACGCGCGGCAGGCTGAAGGCACTAAAGGGAAAAGTTCACCGTGTTAGATCTGACGTCATGCTTACGTCACTGCTCCATGTGTTTTCCCTTCGTGTGTCAGTTTGTTTATGCATTGTGTTTTGATGAAGATTAAAGTATGATTTAAAAAAAATCATTTTTTTAAATAATGAATAACATACAGTAATATATTGTATTGTGTTGATCATGACGAACTGATTTTAATAACATCAAACATAAGTATCTAGAAATCACATTTACTACAAAACAATTTAATTTAAATTTCAGCAAACATGTGTACATCTTTTATATTGTTTTCAATTAAACAAAACAAAAAAGGTCTAAATATGTGAGCGGATCTTGAAAATACAACGAAATAATAAGCAAATACATTATTAGATTGTTGTATATTATTCTTATATTGTTGTGTCTATTCCTGTTAATGATGTTGTTTTAAAGTGAAAAATTAGCTTTCAAAGTGATACCTTACGACGGAATGTTCGGATTCAGCTTAAAAGTTTAATTGAGAATTTGCAAAAACATGGCCGCAAAATGAAATTCCCGATTGGCAATGACAAAGTCCTATTGGACATTGTATGTCATTTTTATCAGGGATTGGGTGAATGCATCTTACCATTATAGCCTAGTCCCACTGCGCCGTTTCTCTCTCCGTTTCCTATCCGACCAAAATGTGGCGAAACGGTCAGTATCTAGCACATGTTGAAGTTCCATGACGTTTCGTTTTACGTGAAACGGGGTCGAATTAAAAGTATCTTACCAGTCCATTCCGAACTAATTGTTACACATCGTTTTATTTCCTGCTAGTACCGGATGTCAAACGGGTAGGAAACGGAAGGAGATGCGCTTTTAGATCATACCCTTGATTGTTATGCTTATTACGAGTACAACTATTTGTACCAGTAGAACCAGTAATAATAGACAAACAAAATGTAATTATTACTGTTAAAGAGTTTGCCAGTGGTATAATTATGTAATAAGGGGTTTCTGGGACGAGCACCGTCAAGGGTTTTCTATAGATCAGTCGGAAGAGCACCGGTCTAGCAACCCGTAGGTCTCGGGTTCGAATCCCGTTGGAATCCCTTTTTCTTTGCCTTCTTTTAATCATATATATATTGTGGAACATACGGCAAGATTATATACAGTCAAACCTGTGAATGGTGACCATCTAAAGGAAACGAGAAAATCGCCACTGTATAATTATTCAGATGTGACATACATAACACTTTAATTTCTGCAAGGAATCACTTTTGGTGACTATTATTTACGAATTGGCTGCTATAGAGACAGGTGGCCCCTGTATAAACAATTTCAGCTTACCAATATTGTCGATAAATAAATAGACAATGTATTGTAATAGACGATACCCAAAGTGCAAATGTTACTAATATGGCAACGGTAAAAAGTAAACATCAATTTGTTGTTTGCTCATGTTCAACTCGAGATGGCGTCCCTCATCTAATTTTTACCAGAGCCGTGTATACAGAGAAGTGTTGTACTGTATGTTATAATACTGATCTGATTTGTACGAGTTCATTATTATACTGTGGATTTAGATAACTACGTATTCTCATTCAGAGGGAGGGGGCGGGATGTTGGAGAATGCAATTTAAAGAGAGCATCTTTTATAGACCTTTTATTATTATGAATAGTTAACATTTTACATTGTTTTAACATTTTGAATATATATAAACATTGGTTGAATATTTCGCTTATTCCGAAATTAAGATAATAGCAGGAAAGTATTGTGATTCAATAATAATAATAATAATATCTACTATTTATATAGCGCCTATCACGATTGATAATCAAGCTTTTAATAACTCTAAACCCCGTCGGTTTGAGATTGGAGCAAAATTCTCAAAGAAACATTCAAAATGCTTGTTTTTCTCTATAAAAAAAATTAACCGTCATGATTGTTTTGTTGTAATTTTGTTTGTAAGTTTAATTTTTCTTCTGCAGTACTGATCGAGGCATCCCTCTGAACGAACATTCACCAGTGACGAACTGGAGGTGGCGTCTGTCATGTACGTGGTAAAGTGGTTCATTGACTTTTAGAGGGATCTAGTAACTTTGTTGACATAAATTGCAACAAATGACCAAGGGTTGAAAATGTGTATTTCCGTGATCTAATATTTTCACTGAGTGGTGTGTGAAAAATTCCATGGTACATGAATGTCATATGGCCGAGTAATGAACGAAATGCATAGTGATATTCGCTAACTCATTGCACTGACTTTGTACACAGTATCCACTAGAGATTTAAAAATCAATTTATAATACATTTTCAACATAGATATCGATATAACGGAAGAAAACAAATGGAAAACCGAAAACTGTTCCATGCTTCTATTGACAATACGAATACAAAGAGGTATGCGAGAACCACTGGAGTTTTTGTTAAAATTGGCGTTTATGAATAAACATAAGGTCATGACGTCACGGTACGTCATCTGCATCATGAATATTCATAACTAGGATTAGGGTTCGGTGAGTTTGAGGGCTTATAGTAACAATGAAACCAACACCGATCATCAGCCGTTGACGTGGCCTAGTGGTCACGCTGCATATGGTCACGCTGTGGACATCAACACATGGGTTCGAATCCTCTCTTGTGACACTTCTATTCTTTTGCCATGAAATATGGTGCGTAGCGGTTCATTTAGTAAATGTATCATGCAGAGTTTCACTAAAGTCTGAAATGACGTATCGTGATGTCATTACCCTATGATTATTCATGAACGCCTGGCCTTCACGCTACTGTTGGCTCAAAAGTGCCTACCTATCATTCCCCCGCTTGATAATTTGGAATTTCGCTCCTCACTTGACACTGTGATGACTGTGATGATAAAAACGATAACTGTTTGGTATAACCCAATCAAGACTCTTGCCCAGAATAATAACACTGCCATCAACGTTAGATTAATCTCCCTACGAAGCAAGTGCGGTATAACATTCCTGTTTTGTTTTCATATCCGTATGAATACACACAGAATACTCATTACGTAATAATGCTATTTTTATATATTTCATAACTCATTGCTTGTGTAATAACCAAGTTCCTGTATGCCTCGTGATATTTTCTTTAAAAGTGATTTTGATCAATGTAAATACCGTTGTATTTTTGTGATCATGCCGATGCAATTCAGCTTGTAGCTGCGAATGTGACACTTTGTGTGTTGGATAAATACCATTATTATTAAAGATGTTAAAGATATTAAAGATGTTAAAGATATTATGATATGTTATAGAGATATTATGATATGTTATAGAGATATTATGATATGTTATAGAGATATTATGATATAGTTGTATGCAAATGGAACGGGAACGTTTCCCTAGTTGTATGCCAAAACAAAACATGTGATTCCACATTTAATACCACGCACGCTCAGTCACACACAACACCCTTTCACGTACACACACGCACACACCACCGCACAAACGCACAAACACACACAAACGCCCTCACACGCGCACACACACATACACACACACACACACACACACACACACACACACACACACACACACACACACACACACACACACACACACAAACAGACTCACACATACGCAAACACACACAAATACACACATATATACAAACACATAATTACTTTGAAGGTTATACTAATAATTTTGTACAGTTATTTAGAACCATTATTAGTTACATGCAATAACAATTACAATAACAGTCACCCGAGTAGAAATAAATTGAAATAGCACGTGGTACATTTTATATTCTATTATGGTATTTATTCTGTGCAAAATCTTGCTTCAGTCGTTGTTATATCAGCAAATAGGTCTTGAAATATTGAGAAGTTTCCTAACAGTTCGTGATCATAACTACATGTATTATGCAAAACCAGTTGATTGTCATCAACTAAAAATTAATTGGAAAAAAATATGAACAAATAATATAATTATCTAACGTAGTAATAACATTCCTGTATCTGGAATAAATAATTCAAGAAAATATTGTTTGATATAATGTATATAAGCTACTAGATTTGTTGAGAATATTGCGCACGTACTTAGTTATACATTTTAATAGAGGCTGGCTACTTAGTTATACATTTTAATAGAGGCTGGCTACTTAGTTATAAATTTTAATAGAGGCTGGCTAAAAAATAATAATGTTAATAAATAAATTATACGTAATAATAATAATGAAAATAATGATGTTTCGATTTATATAGCGCCTAATAATCGTCTCTAAGTGCTTTACATTATTACCCCTGTCATCGGACGCGCACTCGCAATCAATCTGCACGTCACGTGACATGTACTTTCTGCTCTCTTGGGAGCAATGCATTCTGATCCGGCAGCCATGAGGCGTTTTTCAACCATTCAGATTCGTGCATTTAGAACACATATAATCTGACTTACAATTAATTGTAACTTACAATCGATTGCATCTCTTTCTGCAACTGGGTCCCTGATGGTCACCCTGACTACGCCACAATCTGGAAATCATTGCAACCCCCCCCCCCCCCCCCCCTCCCCCCTCCCCTCCCCTTCGGCCCCCTCCACCTGGTTAGGAAATCATAATAATGCAGTATACAATATTTGTTTTAGATGGCTGCATCACTCCTGGGATTCGTTGCCTTAACCCCCCCCCCCCCCCCCCCACCTCTCCTTGCTCCTATCTCGGCCCTGCCCCACTGTACCCCGCCCCTTATTGGCTATTCACCCTGGCTACGTCATCAGAAAGACAACATTAATGTGATCCTGAAGAATCACGTGATCATTATATAAATGAGTGAGTGATATACATTTATCTGTAACGTGGATACACTTGAAATGCAACACGAATATAATTATAGTGAAGTAATAAAAATAAATTCAGATTGATCGTTACATTAAACATGATAATAAACAATTTTATAAGAATAAAAATAATTTGTAGATAATATATTAACATATAAACACATTGTGACACGCTGTAAACGAACGCTTAGCATACGGGTCCCGAAATCACAACATAATCTATTCGGTCGTTTTATATGCAGCGTGAAACAACTCAAAACATATAAATCATAATGAGCAGCAACTTAAAATTAATTTTCTAAAAAATTTCTCCCGCTATATTTATTTTGTTTTCCATGTTTAACACTCTAACAATGAATATAATATACTTAAGTTATGTTTTAATCCAGCGCATTATACCCAGTGCATTTATATATACGGAAAATTAATTCTCGTTTTTGTTTGTTATAGAATTCAATGTAGTTAAAATCTTGTTCGTATTGCAAAGGTTATGATTGATATTTTGCTTTCAAAATTATTCGATATATTTTGTCCGAGTGTAACCATGATAATTGCTATAAATATGTTTGTTTCTTTCACTTTCACAAAATCATAACATCGCCATTGTTTAAACGGCTGCCGTATTTTTTACCATGCAACGACTTCAATATTATTTTTACAAAATAAAACATACAAACGAAAGTATAATTATTGTTTGCATTATTCATCTTGACATTGTGATGAACTGATGACTTTGCAATGATTATTCACAACGATCCAAATGTGAAATAAACACAACAAAATGGACATCATAAACATGATAAATACACGCTGACGAGCATTTTGCAGGTACTACAGAAAGAAAGTCATAAATACAGTAGTAGTGTAAAGCTTTTAAAGACTCGAAAGCCATGAATACGTACTGCTGATGGGCATGCACTATGTATCGCTCCAATTTAAAGGTAGATAACTAATGCACTTTGATATCGAAATGAATGACACATATACATTATCTTCTGAAGAAGAAATTACATCAAAAATCGAATTTTCAACAACATTTAAAAAGTCATAAAAAACATAAATGTATAGAGCTTTCCTCTCGTTAGACATAATATATATAAACAAGATCGCACGTAATTATATTAGTTTTGTTATTACAATCATAAACGATAAGGTACATTTAAAGAATTTGCATGAAACAAAATTATTCCAACAAATAAGTCTTCAATTTTCTCAAAAAATATCAATGTATGACAGACGTGATATAGTAAAAAAAAAAATAATAATAATACAAAATACGTAGGACGGTTTGACAAATTTCAACAAAAGTGCACAATTTGATTACGCATCAAACATGAAAGACACGAGTTTTCATCGAAACATAATCATTATAAATGAACAATATAACCAAAGAAAATAGATAAAATTATTCCATAGAAAATATTTCTTGTTTTCAAGGCATACGAGTGACACAAATCGATTTATCAGACAAAAACATGAAAAAGGCAACTCAATAACAAACGGTATTATAATTCACCATCTACCGTGATCACTCCGGCTCTTAATTTGTTAAATCATATATAAATGTGGTTAAGTAGGCTTACTCAGGCCTACTCGTCGTTTCAATCTTTGTTCAAATATCTTTGAAGTTTGTACATTATTAACTGCAACGAATTCGCAAAAGGATACTATTGTAACAAAAAGAAGTACACCAATATAAAAAACAGTTAATAAATGCCACTTTTTGTAACATATAAATCAAGCATGAAGCATTCAAATGCGTACACAAAATGACTCGATACAATAAGACATGGACGAGTACGTTTCAAATATTACGTATGTTTAATTAATATTTCCTGCCTACCTTTATATTCAAGCTGTCTTCAAAAGGTCTATATTTAAAACAACTAATTACGCACACTGCAAAACCATTGATTGGCCTCGATCATAACTACAAAAGCTTGCCACCAATATTAATTAAAAAGCATGGCATGCACGTATTAATGTCCATTGATCTTAATTATAATGTATAATCGTCGAGTACAATAATTTGCATCGATATTTTGCAACATCGCTCGATATGCGCAAAATCGAAACGTTTTGTTTGACTTCGATCGGTTGAGAAAGTGAAGGGCGCTGTCAAAGTCGCCTGTTGTACTAGTAGGAAATAATCATGTTTAAAGTTTGGCAGCCTTTTTAGAATGTAAGTATTTATATTTGCATTTTAATTGCGATAGATATTTCCCAAATTAAAAATGTTTATTATCTGGAATGTTGGCACCACAGAGAGAATTAAGGCTCCGACATACAAGATAGTATGCATAACTCAATTTAGCCAAAAATCGACTTAACGCCCTCCTCACTCTCACCCGATGGATATGATACATCAAGTCATGTTCCAAATGATCTTTCAAGCGCACTGATTGGTCAGAAGCGACCATCGATCAAATGTACAAGCTGCATATTGCTATTTACGCTCATCGATCGATTTCATCGCAGATCGAAGTATTTTGACACTAATTGCATGCCATACTAGAAATATCTTATATCCATACCACTGCAGTTATGTCTATAATGCTCAATTACTAACTGCTTCTATACACATGATATACATTTACATATTTCCAAGGTGTCAAAAGGCACGTACGAATACAAAAAACATACATGTATAATATTGAAAGACACATAATATGCACGATGTACATAATTTAAAAAATAAATGCAATGGGTATTTAGATTGAACGATTATCTCACATATTGTACATATTATCTTGTTTAATCAATAACAAGTCTAAATTAATATACATTTTATTGTACAAACTTTGAAAAAACGGGAATGGTTAACAATAAATTCTATACTATTGCACGTTCACACTGTATTAAATGCTCAATTCGATATGATATAGATATTTACTGAGGAAACACAATCAATTTCAATAAATGTAACCAAAAGGGTTTCATTGAACTACAAACAGTTTTGGTATCAAAGGCTTGAATATCTTTCATTTGGTCACACAGTTGAGGGTCATTCTATTAAAGGTTGAAAGACAATATTATAGTTTTATAGCAAAATCATCCTTGCTTATGAAAAAGGGGTACAATGAATTCTCTCTCAATCGCCATATGATACAGAAAGGTGAAGCTAAACTATACGAAATCGTCTGAAATCGTCAAAATGCTTCTGATATCACTAATATTTAACTATCAATCTCATTATACACAAAAAATCACTTACATTTGCTTTTTCACGAAGAAACAATTAGTAAAGTAATGTTTGTTCGACTCTCTAAGCTTAAAATGGTCTCGCAAATGTTTCACATACATTATTTCAACTTGGTAGAAAGATGATCAGCCTATACAATGATCTAATATGTTGATACTACGATACATATTCAACCAATAAATAGTTTTGAATTCCACATTGTTGAAATAAAACGTTCGTTTAAAACTACTTTTCAAACACTCAATTCCAAAATATTTGGTGGTAGGACATATTCATTCCGTTTGTTCGTTTCTATCTCGGTAAAACGTTTTAAACACACACTCCAAAATCCTCTTTCAGTTTCATGAACTTTTCTTACGCAGTCAACATGAAGATCTATTGCTACCATTATTAAAATATATATATACGTTTCATCTCGTGTGCTCAGACTAGCTATGAATATAACAATATTCTATGTACATTACATCTCGAGAAGAAAGGCTAAGATCGTGAAAAATTAAGCATTCAATGCTGATACAGTTCATCATCATCATCAGCAGCAGCAGCAGCAGCCGCAGCAGCAGCGCAACAGCAGCAGCAGCATCAGCAACATCGTTATGATGATGCTGATAATGAAAGAATATTATCATCTTTCATCATCAGCATCATCATCAAGTCTTTCGACATTATAGTCCTACCATTTTATTTTTTATCTTCATCTAGTTTTTAATTAGTTGTTCGCTTGGTCTAGTCTGTTTCCATTTTGTTCCGATGTGTCATCGCATTTGTAAATAATATAACCCTCAATTGCATCACACACTCAAAGTCATTCCATATACACACCCTTTTCGTTGCTAAAACTCCGTTAACATTTTGTTCTGTTCTCTTCGTTTTTATTTGTCATTTTGTTCTTATGGTAATCGCGAGTTTGTTATATACGTTTTCCATCAGTATGATCTCCCTCAAAATGCTTTCATCTTGGTCATCATCGCAAGCTTTGCGAATCGGCGAAAACGAAGATCGTGCTATGCAACTAAAACCCGATTTCAGTGTTTGTCCCGTTTTTGCTCAGATTCGATGTCGTCCGTCTTATTCCGTCTCCATCTGCTCGATCTCCCTCATCAGCTTCTCGTCATCATCTTCCTTCTCGCTGTCCCTCTTCTCCGACGACATCTCAACGTCGTCATCGTCCTTCTCGTTGTCTTCGAAGTCGTTCTTCTCGGGGAGGCTGTCCCTATCTCCCCTGTTACTCTCCTCATCATCGTTCCCCTTCTTCCCGGCCGCCCCCTCCCGCTTCTCCTTCAGCTTCCGCGCGACGTCCAGCTTCTGTTGCTCCAGCTTTTTCTTCGCCTCCGCTTTCTCCAGCTTCTGTTTCTCCTTCTCCGCCTTCGCCTTATCCCGTCGCTCCTTCTCCTTCTTCTTCTTCTCCTCCTTCTCCTTCTTCTTCTTCTCCTTCTCCTCCTCCTCGTCGCCGAAGCTGGTGATCTCGTCCTTGATGTCCGAGCAGTCGTAGACGTTGACCGTGCCGTCGAAGGAAGCGGTGACCAGTTGTCCCTCGAGGAGCTAGAACAGATGAAAAGGAAGCATTAATTATTAGTTTGATTTATGTAATATCGCCAATAATTATTTAAATTTTAATTCAATTTTTAGTTTGTCTGTCCAACACTGGAATTTATTGTTTGTATACATGCATGCTTCGACGTTATGTTATATCCTCTTTACCACCATTACTACCTAATTCATGGGCTATCAAGTATTATGCCAGCACGCACCGAATGGATGGAATTCGCTGAGGTTTATACCATGCTTTGAAATGATCACGGTTTTATGGAGAGCCGCGAATTTATCTCTCATGCATGTCCAATATAAGGATAAGAATTAAACCGTTAAAACTACTACAAGTTGAATCTTTGTCGTAAATGAACACTTTTAAATCAATTACATTGAATTACATTTATTCTCTCAAGATAGAAATGCTTACGATTGGCGTTCCATAAAACAATGGTCTAAGCCATGGTTAAAGGGGTAGTACAGTTTTGGTAAGGCTGAACTTTAGTAACCAAACCTGGACAGTAACATTATAAACTAATAGTTATTACTCCACCATGCTCGAAAGGTAAACTAAATTACAAACGACTAAGTAAAAAGCCTGTTATCATTCAAAAAGAGCCATTAAAACACAAGAGGGCGCTTTCTAAAAAGGCATTGGTTTCAACCATTTTTCATACAAAATAATGCATGTGATGTTCTATTAAAATAATGATTAAGTAGATAGATCATCAACAACTATTTAAAAAACGCTTTTGAAAATTTTGGAAAAAGTGTAAGCATTTTTTTAATTTTTCGAAAAAATCATCTAATTATTTGGGCCCCAAATAATTATAAGATCAAATATATTTATTGATATTTCAGCCGTTTCTGGACCGATTTTGACCAAATAAAGTTTATTCTGCCATTAAAATTGCATGTTCTCTCAAATTCGACACTCAGTTTTTCATTATCTCACAAAAAAATTGTGATGTGCAGCGCCCTCTCTACCAAAACTAAACTACCCCTTTAATAATGGTTAAATAATTATGACACAATCAAACAGTGTTGTTTTATTCTTTTTATTCCAAAGTGTACCCAATGTATATGACACGCAATTTCGACTACCAGGGGAGCATTCCATCGATTTTGATAATCGTTTTTTTTTATTTCATTTTTTTAAATTTGAGTATAACTTTATGACGAATAATAATTGGACTATACTTATTATTGGAATAACATATATTATTGGACCAATAACTATACTTATTGGACTCGTTTTTTAATTCATATTTCTTATCAAAGTCAGATAATCTTGTTTTAAACTTTAAGTATAAACCAATATGCAAATATAATGATAATGATAATGTATGAGTTATGTATTTGGCGAGCTCTACTATTATTAAGCAATAAATGTAGCGTTCTTTATCAGCATTCCGATGCTCAAATCATCGTCGTAAATTATTATTCATGATACCGGCCCCATGCAGTTGCTAGGCAAATATATATACCATTGTGTATCGCTCATATCCGCTTACAAGTTAATATGAACTATCGATACGCAATGACCATAATAAGCAGTGGCGTAGCGTGGTTCGGACTGATGGGGGGGGGGGGGGGGGGGTAGGAGGGTTAGAGGGGGGGGGGGGGGCCAATGATTGGGGACACACCTTTTGTATTTTTGTTCTTTTGACGCAGATTGTCCTCTTATGTGTTTTTTTTGTTGGAGGGGGGGGGGGTAGGGAGAGGGAGCAACTTATTGGAGAGACAAGTGCCCCCCTTCCATATCTACGCCATTAATGATAAGTACGGGTCACACTAATAACATTCAATAAAATGGGTATATATTACGAGCTGATGAACGACCTAAATAAATGATGCATCGATGTTACTGGTAAACACCTTTAATTAAAGTTCAATCAAAATTTTATGAACGTCTCCTCGAACTTTCACATACATGGCAGTTAGTTCAACATGAATGCGGGTCACTCTAATGATATCCAACCAGGGTGTAGGGAACAGGGGGGGTGGGGGTCCGGGGGCACGTACCCCAAATTAACAGACAAAACCATACCAACATAAGGGTGCAACGTTTGATAAAATAAAGACATACATAGAGTGTGCCCCAATAATTCATGTACCCACCCCCCCCCCCCCCCCCCCCCCCATCCCCGTCAAATCAGCCAAACCATGCTACGCTACTGTATATTCAGCACATGCATGTGAGTTGATAAATTACAATGTACTTTTCGTAAATGTTGCGGTATATATTTTTTCGTGACAAACAACTCGTAATTAACGCGATAAAACCAATTCAATTATAAATCCACTAAACAATTTACCTACGTGACAACAGTGACGTAGCTACCGGGGAAATGGGGGCACGTGCACCACCCCCCCCCCCCCCCCCCCTGCCCCCAATTATTTTTTTTGGGGGGGGAAACATAAGGCAAATAAATTTCTTTTAAAACAAAAATAAATCGAGTCTGCCCCAACTGCATGACAACATGACAGCAAAATGATTCAAGCTGAAAGACAATCTAATAAACTTTATATAAATTATCACGTGTCTATAGCATGTCTCTCCACAGCAGAAGGAAGGCCTCTTCATCACCATTCCATTTTCCTCTTTTCTTGTGCTTGCCGCATCCATTTAAAACATGATCAAATCTTATTACATCGTCTCCCTATATTTGTTACGACAGTATAACGCTAATGTATTATGAAAGTGCTGATGATTTTCAGAGGCAAAGAGCATGAAAACCTCGATCGTCTGCATAGACTTTTGTCCGTAATAAAAGGGCATTAATAAAAAGGAATTATATTGTTGGTGATTTGTTTTATTGTAATCGATTGCTGATGGAGAGCATCAATGTTTTGTTTAACTGTACGAATGAAAATCGTGAATAATTTATTCAGAGTGCCCATAATTATTTCTAAGGGTTCTCGTCTCGACTGCCATGAACCATCTCAGTGCGTGACTGTATACATATATATATAGGTGTTTTAGACCAAATCTATTATTACCAATGTCTACATGACATGACAAATTGGATATTCGGGGAGTAGTATTTACTAATAGAAGAACTAGTAGTAGAAGTAGTCATCAGCATCATCATCATCATTATCCCCATCATCCTCATCTTCCTCCTCTTCCTCCTCCTCTTCCTCATCCCCCTTCTCCTCCTCCTGTCCTCTCCTCCTCTCTCCTCCTCCTCCTCCTCCTCCTCCTCCTCCTCCTCCTCCTCCTCCTCCTCCTCCTCCTCCTCCTCATCATCATCATCATCATCATCATCATCATCATCATCATCAGCAGCAGCAGCAGCATCATCATCATCAGCATCATCATCATCATCATCATCATCATCGGCTCGGCGACTCACCAGTAGCGAGTAGACCGCTCCTTCGTGCCCTTTGAAGGTCCTCTTCAAGAAGCCTGACTTGGCGTCAAAGACCCGCGCATGTCCATCTCCGCAGGCGGTATAAACTGGAAATGTGGAAATCGATAAATATTGAGAGATAAATAAATAATTAGGAAGACGTGTTTATAAATTATTTATTCATTAAAAACAAAAATGTATATCTATTCCAATTGACTCATTAAGTTTGAGTCGAATAATTGTCACTAGTATTTCTTTCTCAACGTACGTACCTACGTTGATCGCACATGGCCTGAAATGGAAAGCCATTTGTTTCTTTGAACAATTGTTGTAAAAGTCCTTTTTTTTCAAAGGCATGAAATGTTGATTCAAATCATTAATATTAAATATTATCGAGGAGAGTTCATGTTCTTGATGCAACCTTTATATATGAAAAGTCAAAAATTCTTGCTCTGTTGCTTTTGAATAATATTGTATTCCAAGGCTACAAATGGCTTTCCATAATAGTAACGTCCAACTTAGAGTCAAGTTCAAGTTAGAATCTTGTGACACATCCCCAAGGAATGCTTGGCCAAATCCTACTCCTAACCCCTTTTAAAGGGACTTAGTAACATTGTCCAAATCCTCAAAATCCAATTGGAATTCTAGTGGTTCCCTCATACGTTGTTGTATTCGTATTAACAATAAAATTATGGGACAGGTTTCGGTTTTTCAAATTTCCCTTTCGTTAAAAAGATATTTACGATTGAAGTGTTCAGATGTTAAATTATCCACTGGATCGTCGAAACCGTGTACAAAGTGAGTGCAATGAGTTAGTGAATATCACTTTGCATTTTTGCTCATAACTCGGCCATATAACGTCCATTTAACTTGAAAATTTCACACAACACCCAGTGGACATAATCAGATAACAACAATATACATTGTACTATCAACCAGTCATCACTTTTTGCACATTTCAACAAAGTTACTAGATCCCTTTAATGGTCCCCCACTGAGCGGAGACCACTGTATGACATACATTTTAGATCAGTTACAAATTATATTGCTACTGATTTTAATCAATACAATGAGGGAAAATGATTAATGGTTATTTTCGAATATATGCCAATAAATATGCCATGTGTATTGACTGATCGTCATGCAAACATACACAATCTAGGGTGAGTTCGCCGTTTATATTTGTGGTAGAGAAAATTCCCTACTTCGTAACAAGCAAACATAATAATGCAACGGCATATCTAGATTCATAATTAACGGCGGAATTGTAAATACCTAAAACATTATTATAAACCGGTTCTATATAATATTGCGACATCTATTACAGATTGGAATTTAGTGGGGTAGCCATGACAAACTCAGCCAGGGTATAGACGGGGGGGGGGGGGGGGGGGGGCAAACATTTCCATGAGAAGAAAACAATGTAATTGCTGTGTGTTAAAACCCTCAACCGAGGGTGGGGGCTGCGATCAGGAAGTAAGAAGTTGTTCACTAGTTCGCTTACCCCCAGCAACCCCCACCCATCCCCGACGTACGCTAGGAGTTTAGTGGGGTAGCCATGACCAACCCAGACATGGTATAGGCTGGGGGTGGGGTGCATGAGTGGGGAAATATTCCCATAAGCGGGAGACAATGTATTGATGTGTATTTGCCTATTAACAATGTTTCAACAGAGAGTGGGGGGCCAGTTGAGAGAGTAAGGATGTTCACTAATTCCTTTACCACCAGCCCCCCCCCCCCTCTCCTTAGCTGGTCACCATGCATATAGGACGGCAGTCAAACCTTCGCCCCCCCCCCCCCCCCCACCCCACGCGCGGGCCCCCTTCACGTTCATAACGCCCCAACTATTTAATTTCTCTCCGACTACGCGACCGTGCTTCAATGTCCGTGAACGTCCACACTCACATGAAAGCGTGAATATATCTAATCTTTCGATCTGATCGGTACATTATATAATCATAATATTAACAAAACTCGATATAACGTTCGGCCTTCTATTCGATTCATAATGATATTTATAGATGCATACGTGGCGTGCTCTCATTTATTCGATCGGTTAACATAACTGGTCGTGTGACCGTCATTGCACACGAGTCATAAGGCGTGAAATAATTTGTTTCAAGGGTCATCTTGAATAATTTATGCAGTTTTCGTTTCAATGCTAAACATTAGAGCTTGCCTATCGCCCTTTTACGAAGATAATCATTATTCAAGGGATCAGCAACTTTGTCAGAATCGACCTAACTCACTTGCTTCTCTACCGTGGTTCTTTCATGCCTGGGGGTGTTTTCACAAAGATCCTAAGTTGAACGTAACTCTAAATTGGACTTAAAAGTATGGAAAGCCGTTTCATTGAATTTGTTGCGTAAAAGTCCTTTAAAAAGGCATAACATGTTGTTTCAAATCATTAATATTTTTCTATTATCGAGGAGACTCGATAATAGAAAAATATTAATGATTTGAAACAACATGTTATGACTTTTTAAAGGACTTTTACGCAACAATTTCAATGCTACAAATGGCTTTCCATACTTTTAAGTCCAACTTAGAGTTACGTTCAACTTAGGATCTTTGTGAAACACCCCCCAGGTTGTGTTTTCCTTTTTAATAAAATAAGTATGAAACTAATGTCAGTTTGTCAAATGTTCTCTTTGTTATTGAGAATTTCATGAATTAATTTGAAAAGTTCCCTGGGATCATTTAAACTGTGTTTAAACACATTGGCAAAGAGCTAGCAATTTACTTAAATAGCATGTTTGCTCATTACTCAGCCATAAGAATGTTATTCATTTAATATCACGGGTTTTCACAAATCACTCGGTGGACAATTAGAACAATCAAAACCCGGTCCATGCTTCTATCGGTAAAGCCCGGCGCAGACGGAGCCGACTCGACCCGATCCGACTTAGTTTTCAGCCTGATCAACTCAGTAGGCGTTGCCTCAGGACTCCGGTTTTGCCAATCAAGATCCAGTCGGAGATCATTCGAGGCCGATTCAACATGTTGAATCTGCTCCGGCTCAGCGAAACTGACTCTAGCCTGACTGAAAACCAGTCGGATCGGATCGGGTCGAGTCGGCTCTGTCTGCGCCGGGCTTAATATAAATACAAGGTATGAGACAACCACTATAGAGCTCCAAGTAAGCTTTGTGGATGTGGACAATGTTACTACTGTAGAACCCTTTATTTAATTACACTTACCCAAACCGTCTCTGAACTTGAGCGCCGTGATCGTGTGTTTGTGGCCTATGTAGGTCCTCGTCAGATCGCCGAATTCCGTTACCCAACACCGAACCGTCTGATCCGAACTACCCGTGTACATGAGTTTATTTATAACCTGTGATTGAAGAAAATCGAAGCAAAACATAAGATGTTAAAGGAATAGTAGTTTAGGTCAAACTGAATTTTAGTAACCCAAACCTGCAAAATGATAACGTTACAAACTAATAGTTATAACTCCACCATGCTCGGAAGGTATAACAAATTACAAGCGACTAAGTAAAAAGTATGTTAACATTTTTTAAAAAGAGCTGTTAAAACACAAGATGGCGCTCTCTAAAATCGCATTGGTTTAAACCATTTTTGTAATACAAAATTGTGCATGTGAGGTTAGTTGAAATAATGATTAAAGGACAATGAAACTATGGCTTCCGGCTACTATTATCATTTAGAGGGTGAACAGACATTTAATTTGATACATGACTTGGCAATTTTGGCCTATACTACTGGAGCCGATGAAATCCTTCTGTGAACATACTATACCCAGATTTTACTAATTGTTACGGCGGCAAAAGATGATGAGAGCGGCCATGTTCGTGTAACTACCCGACATGCTTCGCAAATTCTGACGTTTGTGCGGATGGCCAAACAAAAAGAACAAAAATCTGATTTGCAGACTCATCAAAGCGTCTACAAGTATTCAAACATTAATGGTTTGGTGCGGTGAAAACTAGTTAAGTGCAGGAATGCATCATTGATCGATCACAGTAGTGTCCGCACAGACCTAACAATGGCATCCTCCAGCGTTCGCGTGAATAGTGGTGTACCCGATAGTGTTTGCACATATTTCTACCAAAGCAGAAATCTGAGTCGGGGTAATGTTATGCGAAATAAACAAGCATATTATTACGATGTATAAAGTATAGGATAAACTCTATTCTAGAGTTGCATTGGCTTTTAAATAGTGAAAATCAACAACCATTTTAAACCTCTTGTGTACAATTTTGAAAAAAGTGCAAGTATTTTATTTTGTTTTTCTTATATCATCGAATAAACCTGGGGCCCCAGGTTTATTTCGATCAGATATATGTATTGAGATAGCAGCTGTTTCTGAACCGATTTTGATCAAATAAAGCTTATTCTGTCTTCAAACATGTATGCTCATTTCAAATTTGACACTCCGCTTTTCATTACCTCACCCCAAAAAAGCGCCCTCTATACCAAAACTGAACTACCCCTTTAAACGAGAAGTACATTTTTGGTTCAGAGGGCGCTTCAAGAAATATTTTCTCTGTGAGGTACATGTATAAAATACTTGAAAAGGCACATGATTTTAATGAGAGGATAACATTTGTTTTGATAATCTCACGGTTTAATGATTATTTTGATATCAAATCGAAATTTGCAATTTTTAATAAAGCTGATTGAAACTTTCAGATGTCGGAAGCACGCCCTCTTGCATTAACGGCTGCTATTTGAATGAAAACAGCCGTCTAATTTAGCCATCAATATGAAGAGCTCATTTGCAAAAGGGGTTAGATCCACTTTTTTTAAACTTTGGAGTAAAGTAGGTTTCTTTGTCAAACTTTGTACACATGCCTATGGGAATATGAAAATTGAACTTTCTATATTTTGATTTTGAGTGCGTAAATCGTCCTAAAATTTGGATTCTACATAGTTACGTAGCTTATTAATGTACTGATATCGCTAACTCAATTTTATGGAAAGTGGATCTAACCCCTTTTGCAAATGAGCTCTTCATATTATGTTCTACCATTTTTCTACTATCATCAAACCATATGAACCGAGCAAGTACCCATATACATTGAACACTAGCTGATTTATCGCTGGTGATGTTCACATTAATTACACCTATAATATATTAGAAGCAGCCATGGATACCAATTTATAACTAAATCTCATATTAAATCCCCGCGACACATTGGATTACTATAATTATCTCAGTTCAAGTAAATATTGTAAAACTAATGAAGCCTCGAAGGCCGTGAAAGTGCAATATTTTAGTGCCCTGGTAGCGTCAATGCGATAATCGCTGCAGTACCCTATCACCTCGCGTCTACACTAAACCCCCACACTTGCAGTGATTAAATTCGGGGTTAACCCAGCATTACGACGTCGCCGTCTTTGTCGCTGTGGTCGTCGTCGTCGTCGCTGTGGTGGTAGTCGTCGTCGTGAAATAGAGCATTTCAGTAGAAGAGTAAAAGTTCACAGGGAGGTGGCCATCAGTGTCGTAGCATGGTCGGATTAATGTGGCGGGAGAGCACGCGAATGACTGGGGGTGGGGGTGGGTGGAGACACACATGTAGCCCATTTGATAAAACACTTGCAATTGTTGTAAGTGTCCAATGATTGTAACTACCATGGCAACAGCTATGATGCTCCATGCTGATTGGCTGTTGGCCAAATAGTTACAATAATTGGACACTTACAACAACTACAAGAAGTGTATTATAAAATGGGCTATGTTTTTGTTTTGTTTGACACATATTTGTACTGTTTTTGTTAAATTAAGGTGGGGAGGCAGGGGGGGGGGGGGTCACGCCACTGGCGGCCATTTAACAGGCACGTTACTGGTTGTTGCTTGAACTAAAATTTGATGCGGTACTACGTGTTCTGTTTGCATTGGTGTCTATACCTTTACAGCATTTATCCTGCCCCATTTCTGCCCCAATCTTCGGGACTTAGTGTTGATGCGGCACTACGTATTATATTTGCTTTGCAGTCTACATTTACAGCAGATGCGTAAGCATGTGTCCATAGCGATTACCAATTTAGCACCCAACTTTTAATCAATTTCGGACTGTATGCTTATTCGCAAAGGCATGAATATAAATCCATACAACATATAATACCATCGTGCACCGCATTCTGTTATATGATATACAGAATATTATTAAACTGTAAATTCAAAGCATGATTTTGATTCGCAAAGGTAATGATATATTATACATGCAACATTATAATACCACCGTGCACCATATAGGCTATATGGTTTCATTATATGATTGCATTTTAAATATAAAGCATAATTTCGAAGTAATGATACATATTGATGTAAAAATGAAAACATACAATGCATTAGTATTCCACACTATAACGGTGCAAACAATGCGTGTAAGGTTACAGTAAAAGTTTTTCACACACCACTGCATTTTTTGTGGACTGCATTATTTGACTCGTTCGTTTGACCAGCTTTGGACAAGCATTGTAAAGCGCTTAGAGATGACTATCAATCATACTAGGCGCTATATAAATCGAGAATATGATTTATTATTGGAATCATCATTTTATCATAACCTATCGCTACGTATCACCTTAATTCGTCAAAGTATGACGAATTCAAAATCTAGTTATTATTAAAATCGTGCTTTTGTCAACAACTCATGTTTCGCAGAAATTGGCTTGAAAAAAAAAGAATAATACGTATTTACGTTCAGACGGTATGAACATCGAAGTGACCATAATCATATCAAATTTATTACAATTTAAATTAATTTGGTATTTCATCATTATAAGCATCTCAAATTTGTGGCCAACAAGAGCTTTAGTTTGCTAGAGCTGGGGGTGTTTCACAAAGATCCTAAGTTGAACTTAACTCTAAGTTGGACTTAAACATTATGGTATGCCATTTGTAGCCTTATAATAAAATATATTCAACGACAAAAATGCTAGTATTTTAGACTTTTCATAAATTGTATTTCAATAACATGACATCTCCTTGATAATAGAAAATAGTAATGATTTGAATAAACATTGTATGCCTTTGTAAAAAGGACTTCAAAGAAACTATAATGGCTTTCCATAGTTTGTAAGTCCAACTTAGAGATAAGTTCAACTTAGGATCTTTGTGAGACACCCCCTGGTCATGTGTTTGATTAAAAATAGACATATAATTAGTTATCACTTGTTTGCTTACTCTGTTCACTATAATGAATGCATAGAGAAAAGTGATTAATCAGGTTATTTACAAATGGTTATGTTTATGGATATTTCAGCCATCTCTGAACCGATTTTGTTCAAATAAAGTATATTCTGTCATTAAAATTGTATGCTCTTTCAAATTTGACACTCAGTTTTTCATTATCTTAAACAAATTATTATGTGTAGCCTCTATACCAAAACTCAAATATCCCTTTAACATTAGTAAAAAAAAAATAATTAAAAAGTAGTAACGATTGACAAAAACATTTTTCTCGATTTATGTACTGCTTATCAAAATGTTCGTCATCTTTCTACGATTTAAAAATTCACCATTACCGAGTTTTTACATAACACACCAGCTCTTTTTATTCTTTATTTGTTAATTGATGTGCTTATTCATGCATTTAGTCATTAGTAAATATAAATTTGCATACATTCATTTATCTCTTTTTCCCTTATTCATCTATTAATGTTGTATTTATTTATTTATTAATTAATTAATTTATTCATATAATATGTATTTATTTTGATATATTTAATATATATTTAACCAGGTTAAACCATTCAACAATACGTAGTTATCTCTGGAATACATTATTACAAAAGACATCATAGTCATAATCCTGGCATGCATGCACAGCCTTTCATTATGTGTGTATATACCTATACCCCGTATCACGTGACTGAGGAAGCGGGAGAAATGTCACTTTCACGGTTTCACAGTTATTCACATAAATTATTGATTGGAGAATAAACATGGAAATAATCATTTAATTCGATTTCTGACCGGTCACTGCACCTAGCTGCTGGGTAATGTACAAAATAAAATAAAATAAAAAGATACGAGAGAAATTTAGATGGGGAGAAAATTAATTATATTACAATCTGAAGCGGAATGCGGGTATGGGAGAAGAGACGACACCCGACGGTTGCTAGGCAACGTCAAGCCGTTCTCAGCCACGTGTGCATTCGCGACGCCGTTTAATAATGTACATGATTATAATCATGATAATTATATGTATTCTGAGCAATGCTTGATTTATGGGCTCATTAGTGGTTTTATTGCACCTCTCTTATTAACATGCGGTCGTTATTTTTGTTTTCGTGCAATATACTAATGATTATTATGATGGTGACAATTTGTCTGTTCGTTTGCGTGTTTGTATTTTGTTTTGTGTTTATTTGTTTGCGTGTTTGTTAAGTCCGCACAAAGGAAAGAAATACAGAATCAGCCTGCCTCCATCCCCCCCACCCCCCCCCCCCCCCCCCCATTGACGAGAATTTTGCAACGTCATTTTTTATGATATTATCTATTATCTCATATTTGCAAGGTTATCGGGCAGAGAGGTAGTTATGACCTTTTTCAGCTCATTACCTACTACTTTTTTTTAAAACAAACTAATTATATTAACTGCTTTATAGCATTGTGATAAATCACATAATAACTAACATAATAATGTTTAAAGCTTAACAAAGTAACCACAAAGGTTGGAGTACCTGTGCATTACAGTGCATACTGCGAATACACGCAATTGTGATAACGACTTTCCCCAATTGTTCATGTTTTGCTGGAAAATATTAAAAACAACTCTTATAAGATATGGCTAAAAAAACCATTTCACTCTAAAAAATAAATTTGCTGATTTCACCGAAATTCTGACCATTTATACAATAAACGTGAATATTTGATATTATTAATGCAACTGTTTTAAATGTTACACTTCTACAATATCATTCTGTAAAAATCATCCAACGATATAATTTGACTCTGAATATATCGTACGAGAAAATTCGTACTTCAATTACAAAACTCTTCACAGACTTAACTGCACCCGTACAGTCATGGCATAGCCGGACGATTAATCATCATTCCAATGTTACGCAAACGTCTCTATATAACAAAGTTTTCTCATAACTACCTTGTCGAACCATTTTCTTTGGTAGCAACAATTCAATGTAAACAAAGAGCATACCAATTACTTTTGACAAAAGAACTTCTACTTGCGGAAGACTCGTAGATAAAAGGAACACTATAACTGACTCACAAAAAATTCGTTTCTATGGCTGTTATGACTTTTGTGGCTATGGCTATCATGGCCAGTGTAACTATTATGGCTATTTTATGGCCTGAAACGACATATATTGAATACATTAACCCTCCGACTGCCAAAATAAATTTTAAAAATCCACTCAACCCAGAAATTAAGAGCTTAAAAAGATCTAGATAGTATCATTGTCCAAAACGACAAAACTTACTAGAACTCTAGTGATTATCCCATATCGTGTTGTATTCGTATTACCACTAGAAGCATGGAACAGTTTTTGTTTTTTCGAATTTCAATTTCGTTTAAAAGATATTCATGATTGAAGTTATATTTTGGATTTTAAATTATCCACTGGATAGTTATAACTGTGTACAAAGTCAGTGCAATGAACTAGCGAATATCACTTTGTATTTTCGGAATTTACTCGGCCATAAAACATCCAATTAACGTGAAATGTTCACACCTTGCCTAGTGGACATATCATGTCACAAAAATACAAACTTTATCAACCATTAATCACATTTGTCAACAAAGTTAGTAGATCCCTTTAACCCCCATTGATGTATATCAAATACAAATAAAATTCAGCTTGGTATAAGAAGTCCGAGTGCCTACTAAAGGCCAGCGCACTCGACCCGATCCGACTGGTTTATATATAGTCGGATCGGCTCAGTATGCGTCAGGATTCAGTCGAGGCCGATTCAACTTGTTAAACCGGCTCCGATCGTTCGGGCCCGACTCTAACCTCACTAAAGCCCTCCGCACACAGAGCCGACTCATCCGATCTGACTGGCTAGAGTCGGTTTCGCTCAGTCGGGGCCGATTCAACATGTTGAATCGGCCTCGAATGATCTCCGACTGGCTCTTGACCGGCAAAACAGGAGTCCTGAGGCAACGCATACTGAGCTGTGCCAACTGAAAACAAGTCGGATCGGGTCGAATCGGTTCTGTGTGCGGAGGGTTTAACGTCTTAAAACTAGTCGAATCGAGTCGGATCGGGTTAAGTCGGCTCTGTGTGCGTATAATTATGCTTTAGAGGCTTATAAATGGTAGAATGGGCGTAATTTAATGATTGTATTAATTATTTTGTTTGTTTGCAGGGGGGGGGGGGAGGGGAGGGGAAGGGAGGGGGGAGCATGAACTGATAATTGATGAATGCTATATGTATTTCCGTAAATGCATCGTCTATTTTTACTGTGATTTTTTTTATATGTGGGGGCACGTGCCCCTGCATGCCGTTTGAGTAATATTTGTTTAATGTTGAAATGTTTAATATAAATACATGAAACAATTTGGCGTACTTTGATCTCATTCTGGCCCAGTGCGCGACGTATAACACGACAGTAATAACCTACACAGCATTACAATGTGACTACATTTCAAATAATAATTAAATTCCAATCAAACCCGGCCATGTTCACCTGTCGCTGCGTCCATTGATATACATGTACGGGGTCTTTTACCCATTATGTACCTAACAGCCGACCAAGGCTGCCGTCCACACATAAACCCTCGCAAAATTAGCTACAATGATAATGATGACGCAGGTATCGGCTGATTAAATTGACACAATAATAACCCAAGTGAATATAAGTGTGCATGAAAGAATACACGTAGGTAGCGTCAAACCGGAATGATATGAACGGGGGGGGGGGGGGGGCAAGATTTACACAAGGGAGGTATATAGCTTGAGCCCAACATTATGATATCTGTCTTTGTTATTTTTTCTTTCCACATGGGGGCAAGAATCTTTAGACGGGGCATTTACACATATTGCCCCACCTTTAGCTACACCATTACATAAAGGAACCAATAAAGTGTAACAGGATAATATTGAAAGGTATACAAAAAGACACGGATGCAAGAAATGATGGATGCTTTAATGATGGCTTGCCAATGAATGGAGATGCGGCGGATGCAAACTGTGCTAATTTCGCCCAGTTATAAGCTGATTTTGCACGAAAACATGGAAACCGAGATATGATTGTGTTCGACTGTATGGCTTGTTTAAAGCCCTCTTCGGGTGGGAGAAGAGGGGGGGGGGGGGGGGGGGGGGGTGAGAATCTGCTGCAGCCCCAAGACCCCGCCTCCCACGCCTATGGGTAGACTTGTATGTTAATAAGTGTTTAATTAAAGCCTTTCTGTTGGTTTTTATAATTATTGTCTATGTTTCTGCAATGTAAGCATCACAAAACATCAAGGAGATATTGTTTGACCCGTGGAAGGTTTTTGACATAACATCTATATTTTTTAAAGGGGTCTAGTAACTTTTTGACATGTGCAAAAACTGGCAAATGATGGATACAAATGTTCACACATCACTCAGTGGACATATCTGATCGTTCAAATGCACATTTAATGTGTATTTGAACGATCTGACAATAATTATGTCCACTGAGTGATGTGCATGAAAATTTGTCATGTGACCGAGAAATGAGCGCAAATGCAAAGTGATATTTGCTTACTCATTGCACTGACTTTGTACACAGTAATAATAATCCAGTAGATAATTATAAATCTGAACACTTCAACCATACATATCTTCATAACGGAATAAAATTTAGACAACCGAAAGCTGTTCCATGCTTGTTTATACGAATAGATTGAGGTATGCTTGGACCGCTAGAGTTCCAAATATAGTTAATTTTGAAGTTTTAGACAATGTTACCAGATCCCTTTAACTATGATATTATCATGTATAACTGCGTTTTGTTTTCCGCTGCCTTCAATATTTAATATGCTTCACAATGTGAATAATTATGATAACACTCGTCAATCACCATTTTGACAAGCAAGGCAATATTTTGCATAGCGATTCATGATCAGAACCTTGCATGCATTTATACAACGGGAAATTAAAATGTGAAAAGGGCTAATGCGTATAACAATAGCATTCTTCCTCCCACTCAACGGGTGGCACGACAGTTGCTCCGATGATACGTCATTTGCTCCGACGACAATTGCTTATTGCAAAAAGTTTATTTCCTAACTATATACATGTAATTCATATGATTGCAGTCAAACCTGTGTATAGTGATCACCTAAGAAACCAGATAAGTGGCCACTATAACCAGGTGACTTCTATAGACAGGGGTAGACAGGTTCCAATACATTGTTTTCCTCTCTTCATGGATCACTTTTGTTGGCCATAGACTATCTATAGGCAGGTTGGCCACTTAAGACATGTTTGGCTGTATTATGACAACTACGTCCAATTGAATATTATTTGGTAAAAAGAAAATGAGAAACAAACTAATATTGTATACATGGCTATTGAGTTCGATTTCGTTTACCGTATTCACTTTATTCGTGGAAATATTGTGGTAACTTTAGTCATACTCGTCTTCTAACGGATGAACTATATAAATTATTCACACATCGCTATAATATATCCACGATACCGCTCCAATATTGAATGTTATTTTGGTGACAATTTTATAAGTGCAATTCAAATGTGGGAAAACAAAACAATATCACGTTCGCTCAGTTTTCTTATTGTGAAATAATACAAAAAGGAAGGATCAAGTATATTTATTAAGTCACGTTCGAAGTATTTTGTTGTTGTGTTGTTGTGACCAGTTGGCATGGAAACAATTAAATTGTTCCTTGTTAATTATATTTCCTCGTGCATAAAACATTCTAGTTGTGGTAAAAACGTGACAGCATTGACATTATCAATTCGCGGTATAACTAGCCTTTTAGCAAGGCTTCGTGTAACTCGTGAATTCGACATAAGTCTGCGTTACAGTACTCATCCTTATGATTATTTTGGTACGTGTGTCTCTTGTAATATCGATTAAAGTCCGAGGGAGCACAACTAAACGATCGATTTGAATTCCTCTTACAATATATTTTATGAACACCTATACGCTTGCTTTACTTCGTTACTAAAATATACATTGACGATCACCCAAACAACTATATACACATAAACAAATGATTATACTCTCAAACATGTTATGGAGGTCACCTGTCTATAGTGGCCACCAAATGTATTCATCTGCAGAGACATACGATGGTATATGGACCGTGTTTAAATATATAGAAGGCATTACTTGTTAATCATTCGGGTGGTCACTATACCAGGTTCGACTGTATGTTATAGTGGTACTTGGAGTTAGTGCCAACCCAGACCCATAATCTAGAGTTCATAATGATATTTAATTCATCGTTTTGTTTTAAATTATGCGTTCAGGGCCCCGTTGCAGAAAGAGATACAATCGATTGTAAGTTACGATTGATCGTAAGTCAGAAAATTTACGCGTTTAAACCAATCAGATTTGCGCATCTAGAACACGTGATCTGACTTACGATTAATTGCAACTTACAATCGATTGTATCTCTTTTTGCAACGGGGCCCAGATCTTATTCATATAATTTTTTACGGTAACCAAAATCCTGATTTACTCTATACAGGGTAGCCCAAAAGAACCAGAACGGGGCACTTCCCAAAATATAGTAACAAATGTATTATGTCTATCGGATAGAGTGTCTTTTCAAATGAACAACGATACCAAGAACAGTCAATTTGGTGGTGTAGTGTTTTTTTTAGGGCGTTGTGAGTGACACCATGTCAGGTTCTCTTTTTTGTCAATTTGTATTGAGCCAGCGCTTGATGAACCGCACGAACATGACGAACCGCCATTCATAGCGTTGAGCATCGCGCACTATTGTTAGTGTGCACTCAGCCGTGTGCCGAGAGAATGGGCATCGTCGCTGAATGGTATTACGGGCAAGGAGTGCGGTTAAACTGGCATTGACTAGGTCGAAATCGACATAAATCGGCACCTGACATGGTGTCACTCACAGCGCCCTTTAACAAAAACCACCTGACCAAAATTACTGTTCTTGGTATCGTTTTTCATTGGAAAAGACACACTATCCGATGAACATAAACATTGTGGTATTATATTTTGGGAAGTGCCCCGTTCCGTTGTTTTTTTTTGGCCACCCTGTATTAGGTAACAACCAGAAATACACATTCTGTACATCTCTAAGTTATAAGAATAGTTAATAAAATTTCCACCCCGCCTAGGTATTTTTTTATTTCCATTATTTTGTATTTATTATCTTTTGAATTTATTTATGTATTTATTTATTTGTTGATTATCTAGTAAGATATTTAGTTTGTAGCATTAAATTGTTACAGTATGACTGTTCTAAACAAGTCATCTCAGTTTGAGCCCCTGTAGGCGTTGTAATTATGATTGTATTTGTTATTTATTGTTATTCATTTATATTTTATATTTTTGTTTATTTATTTATCTAGTAAGATATTTAGTTTGTAACATGAAATTATTACAGTATGACTGTTCTAAACAAGTCATCTCAGTTTGAGCCCCTGGAAGCGTTGTAATTATGATTGTTTTTTATTTTTTTATTTTTTATTCATTTATACTTTTTATTTGTTTTAAATGTATTTATCTAGTAAGATATTTAGTTTGTAGCATGCATGAAAGTGTTAGGGTATGACTGTTCTAAACAAGTCATCTCAGTTTGAGCCCCTGGAAGCGTTGTAATTATGATTGTATTTTTTATTTATTTTTAATTCATTTATATATATATTTTGTAAAAAATGTATTTATCTAGTAAGATATTTAGTTTGTAGCATAAAAGTGTTAGGGTATGACTGTTCTAAACAAGTCATCTCAGTTTGAGCCCCTGGAAGCCTTAGGGTTGTTGATGGTATTACTAGACATGGTTACCACTTGTAGTATTCGCCTCAAAATTTCATGAGTAAAATTAATGAGACTATAAAGTCTGTAACAACAATATAGATAGGGCAAGGTACGCATATAAACATGAAGGGAAACAAATACCGGTTCACAGGGTAGGCCTATATTATAGTGCTTCGCGTGATACGATGGTCATATTACAATACAGTATTTATGTGGTGTACAGAGGTGGTTCCGGCGATTTTATCATGTTATTGATTTGTGCCCGAGGATACAAGGGCGACATCGATTTGTTCCAGTCCCTTTCTTTACGAGAGCTCCTACGTACGCTACATGTGCAAGGGGAAAAGTTTACCAAGGGGCTCGCTTTATATACGAAGACTATAAACAACGTTAAATCTCCACGACCCAAAACTAGCATGCATGTTCAAAGAAGAAAACATGGGAAGACGACAAATTTACATAATAATATATGCATAACAATATCTATAAATATTTATACATTTTATATTTTATATTTTATATTTGATAAATATTTTATATTTTCATATAAAATGCAAATAATTATGAACAATAGACAGCCGGAATTATTATAATAGCTCTAGAGGGCCGATGAAATGACCGATTGCAATTAACTCAATAAAAGAAGAAAACATTATTGTATCAATATCATAAAAGCTAATTTAATTTTGGGTGAACATGGTTTCTTCGGCGTAGAAATATGGGCCTTCGTATACTTCTTTCAAAATAATAAAAACTTGTGATATAAACAAAACATTAGCCATCAATACACTTATATAGGCTTTCCATGAGCTTGTCCGAGGTATACAGCAATGTATCTTTATACTTATATATATATTTTTTTATTTCATGTGTTCGTTTAAGTAAAAATAAAATCCCATTCAATTCAATTTAATTCAACACTAACCTGTCCTTAACCATAATCGTAAACCTAACCGAACGTTAACTTCAACTAAAACAAATTAAACAATGATGTGGCCATAAACATACCGGACAATGGTCAGAGAAGCAAATGTCATATCGTCTGATCGTAGACTGTATAATTATTTACGTCATGTATATCAGTTTTCATGTTCTCCTCTCTCGCGTCATTTTTCTTCGAAAAACGGGCGAGGATAGCGAATGGTCTATAACCAACCTAACCCTGACACGAGGCACGACATGTAATTAGCGCTGACACTATAGATTAAAGTAATGGCGGCGCAAACGCTATATTATCGCAATCTATAGTGACACTGACACTACATTGTGCATACAATTAAACCTAGATCGTTATTAATTAGCAAAGGGTATGCTTTTTTCATCCCAAAATCACAGTATTGTAAAATGAATCATTCTATAAATCTTTTTTTTTTTTTTTTTTTTTTTTAACAACTTGATTGCATTGATGTGTGAATTAATTCTCATACATTTTGACTATAATCATTTTGAGGTAAAGAATGTGTTTGAAAAATATATGAAAAGAGTGTTCATGAGAGACATGAGTAAATATAATTAAAATAAATATACATCATGTTGATTCAAACAAGAATACAAAAGCCCCTCCTACCACCCACCCACTCCTAGTCCTTACAATAATTATATCGGCGCTGTATAGCTCTTATTAGAACGACAAGCTCAAGAAAGAATACCAACAGTCCTTTCCAGGACTACCAAAGTCCTTCTTAGGACTATCCTAGAAAGAATACCAACAGTCCTTCTCAGGACTCTCCAATCCCCTCTTACATGGTGCAACCGCAAACCAAACGTATCAAGAATTCAAAGATCCGTATGCATGTATGAACTCTCAATAGATACTGATTTAGAATATAGGCCTAATACAAATTTGACAAATTTAATATATTCATTCTTTCTACAATATGGAGAGGACACATTTTTATAAAAGGGTGAAGTATACAATTTAAGGCTATTGTTATTTTCATTTGATTTTAGTAAAATAATTTTGTGTGTGTAATCGTCATTATTTTGTGTAAAATTTAGTTCACACGCATGCAGAGTGTACATAGAACGAGGGTCTAAAGTAATTATTAATATCCATTTATCATTTATCGTTTTTTCTGCGTTTCATTTAATTATTAACAACGATGTAGTAATTTTCGATAGATCTGTGATGCGCTCGCCCTTTTATTAAAGGTTAAACCAGAATTTAAACAAAAACGAAGCGATCTAATCAATTATATTCTGTGGAAAGTGGGTACATGTATTCAGTGTTTGGTGAATTTTTTCCACGTTTAAATCAAGGTTAAACCAGAATTTAAAAATGAAGCAACATAATCAATTATATTCTGTTGAAAAGGTGTGTACTGTTTGGTGTTAATTTGTGTCGAGGCTTCTATAATAATATAATATAATTTGTTCTGATATTGGACTGGAAGTAACTAATGAATGTCACTGATCCATGGCCTTAAGTTTGGGGTTATGTTTGTTTTGTGTCTGGTTTCCAACGCCTACAAGGGAGCTAGTAACTTTGATGACAAGTGCAAAAAGTGATGCATGGTTAATACAATGTGTATTGGTGAGATCTGATATGTCCACAAAGTAATGTGTGAACATTTCACGTTAATTGGATGTTATTATTTGGCCGAGAAATGAGCGAAAATGCAAAGTGATATTCACTTACTCATTGCACTTACTCTGTACACGGATGAAAAGGTCCCGTAGATAATTTCATATCCGAACACTTCAATCGTAAATATCTTTTGAACGAAATGGAAATTTAAAAAACCGAGACCTGTCCCATGCTTTTATTGTTGATACGAATAAAACTAGGTATGAGGGAACTGCTAGAATTCCATGTTTTCAGGATTTGGACAATGTTACAAAGGCCCCCGTTCTCACATACCCCGTTATATTCGTATTGCAAATAGAAGTATGAAACAACAGGTTTTGGTTTTACGAATTTATTTTCCGTTATAAAGATATTCATGATTAAAATGTTTGAATTTGAGTCTCCCTGGGAGACTTTCAACTGTGTACGCAACTAGTGCAATGAGTTAGCAATATTAATGTGCATTTTCGCTCATTACTCCGTCATATGACATGTATGTGTACACACCACTCAGTTGACTCAAATCACAAAAATACAAATTTGATCAGCCCTTCGTCAGTTTTTGCACATCTCAAGAAATGACTAGATCCCTTTAATCCTTAAACACCGGATGTATCGACCGTTCTATAAAATACAAAAATGTGGATCAATGCAATCAATTATTACTCTTAGTTTTTCGCATTTAATTACTTGAGTCAAATCTACATTTTCCACAATCATGCGATAATGTTGTGTTTGTGGATAAACAGTTAGGCAGTGTTTCTGGTGAGTTATACCAATACACATCTGAATTTAGAACAATTACACTGCGTGGGAAGGTGTTTAACGATGAACATGTGTCTTATATCGATATAGTGTCCGAGGACGAGACACTAAAAAGAAAACAAAATTGTCATCAGTAGTAAAGACGAACGGAACCAAATATTTGATACAGAAAGTTTAGTTTATTATATAGGAACTGAATTTGTTCAAATATACGTATTCATTATTCGTCCTAACATGCCTAATATGGCAGTGTTTTTATTCAAATCTAAATAAAATAAACGCATACTTATGCGCTTGTACAGTATATACCATTTGAAGTAAAATACATAACGGAAGCCATGAAGAAATTACCCATTCCATTGTCTATTCTTCATAATCTAATTTCAACGTTATTTATAATTGTTGCTTTCATAAACTATTTTCGTTCGTGCATCTCCGTTCCATCTATTGTTGACGTCAGCGATGTTTTGTGTACACATACAGTCATCTTCAGACTCTATGGCGTACGGGCACGTTATTTTTCCAGGGGGTTCAGCTCTTTTGTCCGAATATTTACTATCTAACCGATTTTTGACATGACAGACAAATAAATAAAAAAAGGCTGCCCGAAAATGTTATACTTTTTTATGATTTTGCCCAAATGTGACATGATTTTGCCTGAATCTGATTATGATTTTGCCAGGTTATAATCTGGGAGTGCCCGAATATAACATGATTTTGCCCAAATATGGCCGTCTTCAAAACTCTGAGAAAGGGGGGGGGGGGGTGGGGGGGGGGGCTGCAACCCACCTATAGTTTTAGCCATTTCCTATAAATGCCTTACCATCTTCATACAAGCGAGTTTAATTATGCTCTCATAACAAAACACGAAATGGATCGTTTTAATAATGAACGATTCGCTCATTCGATTCTTGCAATCTTACGTATACTAGTATATATTGTATGCGAAACGGATGTTTATTTCAAATAATTGTCGAGCGACTTCTTGGTTTCCTTTCCTTTTTAGCTCTCATCCTTTTGTTATCATTGTTATGTTTTGTTTAAATAGTTGATAGCTACAAGGTCAATTGCCACTTAAAGGGATCTAGTAACTTTGTTGACATGTGCAAAAAGTGATGAATGGTTGATACAATGTATATTGTTGTTATCTGATATGTCCACTGGGTGTTGTGTGAAAATTTCAAGTTAAATGGACGTTATATGGCCGAGTAATGAGCAAAAATGCAAAGTGATATTCACTAACTCATTGCACTCACTTTGTACACGGTTTCGACAATCCAGTGGATAATTTAACATCTGAACACTTCAATCGTAAATATCTTTTTAACGAAAGGGAAATTTGAAAAACTGAAACCTGTCCCATGCTTTTATTGTTAATACGAATACAACAAGGTATGATGGAACCGCTAGAATTCCAATTGGATTTTGAGGATTTGGACAATGTTACTTAGTCCCTTTAAAACTACACTTTATTATAATCTTTTGTTTTCACCTTCCAATAATTCAGCTTCTATTTTATTTTAATTTGTTTGTATAATTGTACTAAAAATATGTATGACTTTATTCATAGTTTAATTACATATCCAGACAATCTAACCCATGTTTCTTTTTTTTTTAATAATGAAAGATTCGCATTTAGTTCCAATCATGTATATTTATAGGCGAATCGAATAGTGATTTCTACAACCGTCATGCTATTTTAAAGTGTGCTTTTCATTATTTCGATTTGTTTTATCGTTTTTTAACGTGATGAAAAACTAAATGGGAGACACAAAGGTCGATTACCACTTTAAAAATAATATACTTTGTCATATAGCTGTTCGTTTTCACCGTTCAATTATCCATTCTTTTCATTTTGTTTCTATTTATATAATTGTATTTGTTATGTTCATTGCTATGTTCACATTTCTTTTTTAAAGTGAAAATAGCTCTCTTCAAATCGAAGTTTATATTGTATTAAATTTCAAACATAAAGGAAACTGACCAGTAATATATTATACCGGCGCTCAACATCGTTCCCTTTCATATTCAGTGACAATTTTAAGTATTTCGAATATAATTTAGAACGATGCATCTTATCATAATTATAAATCATTTGTTTCTAAAAAATAATATAAACACAGTTAAATTTCTACGAACTGTATGTATTGTTTTAATGATCAAATAGTGTAGTTAATAAATATATGGGGATGCAACAATCAAGCTATTTTATTTTGCATTTAGTTTATTTTGTATTTAGATCTTTTTAAATGTCATTTTGATAATAATTATAATATGATTGTGATCCGTATTATAACACTTGGCACATTATTTAAATCAACCTGGGACTATATTTGATATTTGCTAGCTCATTTTTTATCAAAATATTGTTAATTCTGTATACATGGTATGATTATTTTGATTTGTTTTGATGTATAATGTGTGTTCGTTCATATTCATAAAACCGGGTGTGTTCCATTCTAAGTCTATTTGAGATAGTACACTGCAAAAACTAGGGTGTTAAATTAACACCATGCACTTGTATCTATATTTGGTCCACACCAGCCTGGTGTAGACCAACATAGATACCAGTGGTGTTAATTAAACACCCACCAATTTAACACCCTCGTTTTTGTAGTGTAGGGCTAAGTAAGAACACGACATTAATTACTAACTACGGTTATCTATAGGTAAGCATCTATTACCTACACAGTTAAACCTAGTTGGCAAATAAAGGAATTTATCACCTGACTTAGTAAATACAGTACATGAGCTGCCATGTAATATTTTTGGATATTACATGGCAATCAGATGATAAAACAGTTGTTAACTTTGCTGTCGGGAAAATCATGGAATGTTCCCCTCGGGAATTTAAAATGCTATTTCGTGAAGAAAATAAGTCCCTCGACTACGTCTCGGGACTTATTTACTCTTCCCTCAATAGCATTTAAAATCCCTCGGGAGTGGAACATTCCGTGCTTTTCCCTCCACCACCAGTTAACAACTGTATAATATTGTTGCATACTTAACCATATCATTTAAAATATACTTAGAAGCTACAGTGGTATTATCCATATATGGGCTCTGGTAGCTATCAAGTGTGTTTAATTTATCCTATAAATCATATAAATGCAGAGCGCCTGACCAAGAAAGAAGAGGAAAGCTTTAAAAGTATTTGGTATGACCCAACTGGGTATTGACCCCCTCATAATCCAGGTCAATTGTCAAAGGTCAAATTGTCTACATTTCTATACCAGTGAACCTTAACGGAGGGAAGCGTTATTTCCGGGCTTAGTAACACCTTTCCATAAATTAAGGGGTTATTGGAAAGTTATCCTATAACAAGCATATAGTATATAATCACCTTCACGGAAAGATAAGTTTTCAGTAGCACTACATGGGCTTAAAAGTGAAGATTGTTGTTCAACGCAGTGGCCTGCTTGCGGTGGGTTTGCTGTTTTGACTCATGGAATGGGTCTAAAGCTACAAAGAAAATCAAATCCTAAATAAGCTGTATGATACCATAATCCTGTCACGCGTGGATTACCTCAATTCTTCTTTGAATACGACCAAGTGATCATCAATTGAACCCTAACAAGTGAGTGGCGATTGAACCGTTTACAGAGCCTGACAGGGATTCACAGGAACTCAAATCGGCTTAAAGGGGAATTAGTAACTGAATTTGACCAGAGTCAATCATTGTCTGATTTGATCCATTCTCACTAATCATGTTAATAGAAGCATGGAACAGATTTTGTCTTTGGAGCGTGAAATCTTTGTTGAAAAGAAGTATTTCCAGATATTTGTAATGTTTTGCACGATGAATTTTGGAGATGATGATGAGCAGAGTGAAACGTAACGATCATTTGCTTTTTGTTTGTATCTATAAGTCCATATGACAAATCCTTTGGGCATTATATCAAGATATAAAGGTTATTTTCTTTCCCCTTTTTATATACGAGCATCAGGAACATTCAGTTGATTTGCATCTTATTGGCTATCAGCATGTTGCATATATGCAGAGAACCATGTGGACCATCACCTCTGAGAGAGTTTCAAGATCTAGAAAAGAACTTGATAAACTATCCCAAACTAATAGAGTCTGCTGTTGTATGTAATTCTTTGGTAGTCATATAATCTAGGAGATAAATAGTTTATACAAAATGGTCATGCAAAACATTATAAGGTTATATGATAATTATTCATAACAACTTTACCTGTAGACATATAACGGATCCCTGGTGTCCCGTGAACGTCTTGAAGATCTCTCCGGTGGAAATGTTCCAACTATTCACGGTGTAGTCAGCGCTCCCCGTGAACAACACTGTCCCCGTGCTGTCGGCTCCCAGGCAGTGCACGGCGGCCTTGTGGCCGCGGAAGATGGCCACGCAGTCGCCAGAGTCCATGTTCCATGATCGCGCCGTGCCGTCGGCGCTCCCGGTGATCAGGACGTCCTTGTTGAGGTCCAAGTCGACGACGTCGTCCTTGAGCGCGTCTTCGGCGGGGATGTACATCAGCGGCATGACGGACCGGTTGTGGCCGCGGAAGATGTGCAGGAGCTCACCGTCGTCGGGGTCCCAGCACATCGCCGTCTTGTCGTAGGAGCTGGAGAAGAGGAAGTCGCCCGTGCAGATGAGGCGATTGATCGCACCGCCGTGCCCCTCGATCACCAGCTCAATCGTCCCCGTCTCGATGTTCCATTTCCGTATCGTCTTATCGGAGGCCCCCGTGAAGCCGAACTCCTCGTACGTCTGGCAGCAAGTGATGTAGCCTGTGTGGCCCTTGAGGACGGCCTTCGAAGACCCGTCAAAAACGTTCCAGACCCTCGCGGTCTTGTCATCACTCCCCGTGATGATGTAGCTGGCGTCTTCGCTCAGCGCCATGCAGTTGATCGACATCTTGTGACCCTTGAACGTCATCAGTAGATGCTCGTCCTTCTTCTTCTTCTTTCTCCGCTTCTTCTTCTTCCCGTTGGCGTCGACCACCTCCTCCACCTCCTCCATCTCCTCCCCGTCTTCCTTGTCCTCCATCTCCTCCTGTTTACGTTTCACAAGTCGTTCTTTTTCCTCGTGTTCAATCTCTTTCATTTTCTGGGATGCCCCGCATCCCATGTTGATCGTATGAACCCTCTTGGTACAAAGTTATGACAAACGCATCGAGTTATTGCGCGTGGAATGCACACACGGGAATAAAAGGGTTGATTTCGCTTGAAGAAAAGTGAGCCAATTCAGATGAGGACATTTGTCTCTCGAAATGCCAGATGTATTGCAGCGGTGTATAGACTTAATGTGCAAAGATAGACAAATACTACACAATTGGCAGCGGAAGAGTTAACGTGACATAATCTTCCGATGGCATCATAAAAAGCAAATAATTTGTTTTTATGTTTTAACATGCAACATGTATAGCAGCTGAATATAAAATGCGCTAGTATGATATTTGAACGATCGACTTTATAGGGACTAATTTGATGCATATCTTGATGGCATCTTGAAGCTGATCCAATGGAAAAGTACGACCGTACGATATCAACTTGGGTCCATCCAAATCGATGTAGCATGAAGTTCGGAGCACTTGTTCAAAGTTCAAACCTCTCTCTGGAACACAAATTAAAAAAACAGTCAAATTGAGAAGATAAGACACTAACCAAACATCCAAACTTATCAGCTTATATACGTGTAGAAACATAAAAGCGAAAGTGGTATGATGAAGATGAAGACGACACTCGTCTATCCATGGCAAATAGTCCGCTCCATTATCTTGTTCCTAGAAGATGGTTCTTTGTCGAATAACACAAAATGTGGTATTATATCTCTCTTTGCTGATGCTGTGTAGTCCTCCTAAAAAACGAAACTATATATGTCCACTATATGTAATAACCTATTGTAGTATATATATACCTGTATATCAAATGTTCAACATGCAAGTAAAGTATATCGCATGGCGTTTTTCCTCTCTTAGTTACGCGACGCCAAATCCTCGTTAACCATAGAACCGCTACAGAAAATTAACAAAAATATAATATGCATTTTATCCTCCAAAGTATATTATGTTGACTTATGTTCCCTTCGAAACATGTAGATATAATATTGTCGCCCAGCGGTGTCGTTTCACGAAGGGAAAAGGGTAGAATGGTATACCGACAGCTAAGGTTTTTTTAACAATACCCCCGATTACCGCTACTGTAATTTTAATCAGATGAGGAAGATTTGATGAATGTACACGATCAACCATATCATATTGAGAGAGTGAAAGTTACCGTATTGTGCACGACCGCTAACCGAGATGGGCGTAGTCTCTATTCGACCGTTTTGAGTGGATCGTGAACAAATAAAACGCTACGAGGAAAATGTTATGCAGAAGAAAAGAGCACATACATATTGCAAAGGAATTATCAGTAAAAAAAAAAAAAAGTATACATGTATTTAAGGTATAGACATGAATTAAAGTAAAAATAACTTTAATTTTGGTGAAACAATATTGAAATTCGCCCATAATATAGTATAATATAGTATAGTATATATCTTAATAAACACGTTTTCTACCAAAAGAGAACAAGTACTTTAGATCATTTTAAACGTGTCAACAATATGTATACCATTTAAACATAGTTATCAAACAAAAGCAAAATTGCCAATGGTCGCAATAATTTTGTGTTTCTTTCGTACACATAATACACGTATTTAGGATTAATGTTGATGTCAAAATATGTTGTGTTTAACAAAAACCCACAAAATGTATGCAGTTGTTCCAAATCGTAAAAAGAAATAGTATACGTTTGCTTGTTTAATTTGTCTTACACGTTCTGCTTTCACCTATGTTTGTATGAACAATGTGCGCATCGTATTTCGTTATGTTTAATACAACACATCTAATCAGAATGATTTGATTTTCAAGAGAGCCACCAAATGGTATCTCATTCTTCGAAAATTACGCTTAAAATACAACAAATTTAATAAACAGTCAACATTCATATATCAAGAGCAAAATTTAATCACACTTCTTTACTACCGATCTATGTAGGATTATTTAAGCCAAAGTTGTGCCATCCCGATAATGGGGAGGGCTTGATTTGAGACTACTACGCTATCGATTGGCGGACTGTTACAAATACATCACACACATAGTCTGCACCAATAATTGCATCTCCGGCCACAGACTGGTGCAACACGTACCACTTGCACTCACCTACATTATTGTCGTGTAATCGATAAATTAATATTCATGACGTGGTATCGGATCTGGAATATTTCTAGTTCCAGCGTTAGCGTGGTTCTATGACATTTGCTCCGACGAAAATGCTCCGCTTTTAGATATGTTCATATATATACTTCGACAGGGATCACTATCAACATTCACAAATAGGCCTACCCTAACACTAAACATTTAGACCCGAATTTTCACCAGAGGCACAACTTCAGTCCAGGCTAAAAAGACAGACATTACCAGTCACTGTTCAAACCATGTCACACCTGTTAAAATTGACTAGCCATTTGTTGTTTGTTTGTTGTTTGTTTTTATTTCCGAATCAAGATTTTTGTTATATACAACTGTACAACAGTCAAAATATTATACATAGAACAATATACACTCAGCAAAAAAAAAGAAAGTAAACACTTTTTTTTTTCAAGTCCAGAATTTTCATATAAAACTTTAATAAAAATCAATCAATTACATATCAAATTTCAGAAAATTTAATTGTTTTTCCAACCTGCTAGGTGAACACAAATTGAAACTTTACGCATGAGTGAACACATTTGTTTTTCTCTTCCAATGTGCAAAGGTAAAAATTGCAAAAATGGACAGTCTGCCATTGATGTGTAAATACCCTTCCACAAAAGAAAATGGAAAATGGAAACAAAAGATCACACTTACACAATGGCTTTATCTTTGAATGAGAGACAAATGTGGTTAAACTATTGAGCCTTCGCTCTCTCCCCCTCTCCCCCTCTCTCTCTTTCCCACAAAAGAATAGAAAAGAGAAGAACCTTCTGGTAAATCAGAATTTAAATGGGATAAGAGTTACTCTTTTTAGTAATTTTCTTTTTAAGTGCAATGAACCATGCAAACCTTTATCGTGTTTTGTTTAACTTTTCTGTGCAATATGACTTTTTATATTTTTTGTGCAATTTTGCAATTTTTACTTTTGCACCTTGGAATAGACAAATGAATGTGTTCACTCATGCGTAAAGTTTCAAAAAAATAAAGTATTCACCTACCAGGTTGAAAAACAATTAAATATCCTTTAATTTGATATATAATTTATTTGTTTTTTATAAAATCTTATATGAAAAATACGGAACTTGAAAAAGTGTTAACTTTCTTTTTTTGCTGAGTGTACAAAGATTTGAACAAACGTAATATTAAAAGGTCATAAAAGAATAGGCCCAATTATATTTGTATGATGCCTATACATTGTTATCGGGAGGATAACCCGTTGTCTTTACAATCAATGCAAGTCCTTTGCAAAGGTATCCAGGCAAAGTATCTCTTGACATTATGCAGTCTGAAACAAATTACGGCAAAGAAGTCTAACATGATCCGATGTTGAAACAGTTGGTCCATGACCAATTAACTGCAAAGAACGTGAATGTAATGGAAATAGAAAAATATGTAAATATGGGGAAATCAACGACACATTATTATAGACCAACAATGTTAACAGAAGAGAGAGAGAGAGGGTGGGGGGGGGGGGGTACGACAGAAATCGGGAGAGAAGTATGGGGCACTGAAGTAAGAATGATAAATGTAGACGGAAAGAGATTTGGAGAATTTCTCGTTTGTTTGATTTTCGTGTGTGTGTTTTTTTTTTATGGGGAAGCAGTCCATCACATTCCGTTATTTGATCAGTTGCATGGTGTGATCGATAGAAGTGTGGAGGAAGACGAGTGAAAATTATGTAAACGGAAATAATTATATTAAGAAATTCACTATTGGCAAAAGATGGAGATAAACAGTACGGGACGTTATAGAAGAAAGCAGCAAATTACGAAAGAACCACTATGACTGCCCCTACCGGAAAAGACACAGTGTACCACAGTGTGAACAAAGTGTGAACACACTGTGTTTCAAAGTGTAGACCTTAGTATTAAAATGGAGCGGATAGTGTGAAAACCAACTCACACTGTGAACACACTGTGACCACACTGTGAACGCACGGTGAGCACACTGTCACCACGTTGAAAAATTGCCTGCGTTCACAGTGTGTAAAATAGTGCGCTCACATTGTGTATATCAGCAATTTCACAGTGTGTTCAGTGTTTTCACAGTGTGATGAGTGTTCACACTGTCAAAACGCTTCAATTTAAAATAGTCTACTAAGTGTGTTCACACTGTTGTCCACACTGTGAAACAAAGTGTGTTCACATTGTGGCACACTGTGTTCTTTCCGGTAGGGCATGCTATATAGTGAGATTAGTCGATTCAGACGAAGTAACAAGGATCCCTTTAAAATGGTCTGGTAAACCAAATAAATTATCGAATTATTTCATTCAAATATCCTATTTGGTCAATATTCCAGCCCGAGTTTATATTTAAGATAACTGCAATAACAGAAAATGACAAGTTTTCACCAGTTTAAACGCATTCCGTAACTTTCTTAGCTCAACCCGTTAAAATGTGTGAATTCAGGGGCATGGTCAAATGACGTCATTGCAGGCGAAAGTTGCACAACTTCCGCCTGCAATGACGTCACACGCCATTTGTGTAATGCGGAAAGCGCTCGAGCAAATTTTTGGGAGACTTTCTCAATGGTGATTTTGGAACTTGTATTTTCTTTTAAATGCATTATTATGACAACAAACTTTTATCCTATTTGGGTTCTCTGTGAAAAATTACAAAAGTCAGTATATAACAGTCGATTTTGCGCCCTTTTGATATCGCGGCGACTTTAATCGTATGCGATAAAGTACAAGCGAACTTCATTATATCATGCAATTGTGTCCTATTTAATCATTAAAGAAAGGATCCTCATGATTTACGCCATGTACTGCGATAATGTAATTCGGTACCGTTCTAAGAACCAAAGACCTGTCAAAATGTCACCGTTATTATTTGTCTCGATACTAATTATGCATAATATAGAGGTGTCAACTTAATTACGTGATTTAAAGAACTGACGTATAGGTTAAGGGTAACCAGCAGAGTCGCTTTCTAAATTACTCTCACAATTCTTCCTAGTCAATATCTTTATTGTGAAATTTCCACAAACGTGAGGCGATAGTTTAATACCCGATCCGTCTAATAACCTGTAATTAAAAGAAACACAATGACATTCTGGTGAAGTAGGCCTTTTCTCCTGTATGGTCTGCTATGTAAACTTTCATCTATTGAAAGAGTATTACGCCAGTTTAATAAAAGACTTATTGATGATAGCTGGCTTGAATTGACTTAAAATTACTCCTTGTTATATAACATACGGTATATTATCGTAATACGTATCAAGAGTCGTTCCATCTAATTGATATTGGACGTAATGACTTTAAAAGGTCATGTGTACTTTAGATAGTTGGTCAATGACCTCCAAAGTTTTTTTGAAGAAAACCAATATCTTAAAATCGCCTCCCATCGCACTTTCATCTTTATTATTTCATACATTAATAAATTCATGCATTATTCCATTAACCAACTAATTAATAAATTGATTGATTGATTGATTGATTGATTCATTCATTCATCCATTCATTCCTTCATTCGTTCGTTCGTTTGTCCGTTCGTTCTTCCGTTCGTTCAATCGTTAATTATTTCATTCTTTCATTCATTCGGGTACAGGTTGAGTATCAAATCTCCTTAATAACACATTCTACACATTAAGATAGGGTATACATTATCTTTGCACGCAGAAATAATACCTTTGTTCAACTATGACGGTTCACTAAAATAATAAGAAAGAGCTTCAAGTTGATTGGAAACAAAACCTTAAAAAGCACATCCGCATTCATTTTTCATCATATAAATGATTTTGTTTTAAATGAACCAGGTTAATTGTACTGTCATGCAGATCGCATGGGATTTATTCGTAAGGTTCAGGGTGTTCTATTTTTTCTCACTTATTATCACAATTTTCTGTCCTAATAATTTTACCAATTTCAGGCTGCATGCACAGCGGGAGGGTACATGGCTGTGACGCTATTCCCGCCGCCCAGTTTCCATCATCATGATCATACTCTGGTATTATGTCCCAGTCACACATAGTACCCGTAAAGCCCGGCGCAGACAGAGCCGATCCGACTGGTTTTCAGTTGGATCGGGTCTGTGTGCATTGCCTCACGACGCCAATCGGGCCCGGTTCAACATGTTGAATCGGCCGCGACTGAATCGGACCGACTGTGACTTTTAAGCCCGGCGCAGACAGAGCCGACTCGACCCGATCCGACTGGTTATCAGTCGGATCGGCTCTGTGTGCATTGCCTCACGACGCCAATCGGGCCCGATTCAACATTTTTAATCGGCCGCGACTGAATCGGGCCGACTGTGGTTTTCAGTCGGGTCGGGTCAAGATTGGGTCGAGTCGGCTCTGTCTGCGCCGGGCTAGTTGGGTTGGGTCGGATCTGTCTGCGCCGGGGTAGTTGGGTCGGGTCGGATCGGGTCGAGTCGGCTCTGTCTGCGCCGGGCTTCAAGCCTTCCAGTGAGAGCCACGTATTGGCTTTTTTTGTTGAATGCGATGAAACGGGGTTATTCTGTGGCATTGTCGTGGCTATTCCATGGCAATTCGTGACTATACGTGTCAATACGTGGCAGAACTGTGTTTCCGTGCCAACCTATATACGTGAAGGCAGAGCTGACAACATTAACCATGTCGTGGCAGAATTATAAAATTTGTGCTCTGCCTTTCCGTAAGTGGGACGAAAACCTAGTTCCGCCACGTATTGCCACGGCTTAGCCACGAACTAGCCACAGAATAGCCTCGTTACTTTGCATGGCATGCCAATACGTACGTGGCTCTTACGGCAATCGGGGTGGTCTGGTGAATTATTTCAGTCGGGGGAGATCGAAAGACTGATAACCAAAATGAACCAAGTTTCAAGTTATTTTGTTTTCAATAATATACAGCAAGAAAGACAAAATGCAAATAACTACAATAACTAGATACATTAACAAACAGAAAGCAAATGAAAAATGCATAAATGAATAAATGAATAAATTAGTAAATAATAAATAAATAAATAGAAAATTCATGATGAATAACAAATAAATGAATAAATAAATAATTAAATAAATAAGTATATAAAAATATAAATTAATGAATAAAGAAATAAATGAACGAATAAATAAATTAATGAATAAATACAAAATCAATCAATCAATAAATAAATAAGTATATAAATATATAAATTAATGAATAAAGAAATAAATGAACGAATAAATAAATTAATTAATAAATACAAAATCAATCAATCAACAAACGGGGGAAAATAATTAAAACTAAGCACAAATAAACAAGTAAATAGATAAACAAATTTATAAGTAAATACAATCGACATATATGTGAATAAATACATTTAAAATGCCTACATAGTTACCTTTTTGGTATATCATTCTCTGACCATATATAAATATGCTGATGTCATTCGTTTCGTTATATCACATCACCACAAAACAAAATTACACTAATTTTGAAATCAATTCTTCTCTACTTATGGGTATAATTATAATCAGTAATCATATTTGGTCAAGTGACCTTGATATGGGATTGGAATCTGTATGAATACTGGCCGATCACGTATTGGGTATTATTATTCGAGCTTTTTATAACACAGTCAAGGGCTTCATATTATTGTCTCGTTTATTAAAACAATTGTTGACCTAATTTGTTTTATTCCCCAATATACCGTACTCCGGTCTCGTTCAGAGTGGAGAAGGTGTCATGCCAAAAAAATAATCTTCAAATGCAACAAAAGATTGAACTTTAAACAAATAATGCTACAAAAAGACGTTTATAATACATTATCACATAAGAAACTCCATTTAATAAAAGTAGGTCAATATTGCGGGAAGTTGTTAACATTTCACTTTTGCCCATATTTCCCGGGACGGATATTGAAGTGTTACTATTATGCCACATGTTCAGTATCGTTACTAACGTCCAAAATGCACTTTCACATTTGTTTTCTTCGTATTTATAAAATCAATTGTGCACTTTGTCCCGATAACAATAATGTAATTGATATATAAATAGGCCTATACACCGTGTCCCAGAAAAAACGAAACCGGGTTTCATGGCAGAAATTTTCTGTCATAATGAATAATTTAATTGATGATATATATATGCCTGGAAAGCTCTGTGTCTCTTCTTTCATTTGATGTGCAACTTATGGCACATACTTCAAGCATGACTGAATTAGAACAATGGAAAGTGGTGTTACCAATATTCAATTTGCACGCATAAATTTGAAGTTTGGGTGAGTTTTAAGAGTTGTAAACGTACTTATTTTTAAAAACGACAAACACCACATAAAAGTTCATATTTTTATCTTTTACATGACACCTCATGCTAAAAAAATAAATGATTTATGCCAGAGAACGAGTACAATGAAAACATGCCTGATTTCTGCCCGAATGAGTGAAAGTTGAGTAAGAAGTCGCTCAGCTTTCCTGACTCGCAGCTGACAATGGACTTTGATGCATGAGTGCATTTACACAAACATGGGGATCAGGAAACAGGCTAGACCAGGAAACTTACTCATTTGGGCTGGAATCAAGCATGTTTTCATTGTATTCGTTCTCTGGCATATATAATTTATTTTTTGATCATGAGGTGTCATATAAAAGATAAAATTATGAATTTTCATGCGGTGTCTGTCCTTTTTTCAAAAGAAGTACGTTTACCACTCTTAAAACTCTCCCCAAAACCTCACCCAAACTTGCAATTTCTGCGCGCAAATTGAATTTTGGTAACACCACTTTCTATCGTTCTAATTCAGTCATGCGTGAATTATGTGCCATAAGTTGTATATCAAATAAAAGAAGAGACACATAGCTTTTCAGACATATATATATCATCAAGGAAATTATTCATTATAACATAAAATTTCTGCCATGAAACCCGGTTTCGTTTTTTCTGGGACACGGTGTATAGACACGACATGAATATTGGGCCATGTTCAGGAAGCGTTTACAGGTTTAGCGTTATGATGGCTATCGCCAGTATAATTATCTGTATTATTTCTCCTATAATTGACCACGCTGAAATTAAAATGCACTTCTGTAATATTTATACTATGCATGCTCACAAGGCAACTGAATGATTTATAGGCTAAGATATTATGTATGCATAATTATTATGCTGAAATGCTTAGAAAACTATGATAATGTATGCACAAAAGAGATACGGCAGTCGCAAGTGTAAATGTCATTGTGATTTATCATGCTGATTAAAAAATGCACTTTCATAAAATTAATTTACGTAACTACCGTGTATTTTTATTGTCATGCAATGCGAATACTGGTAATTCAATTATCGTCTATTGTCGAACAAAGTCCATTCAATTAATTTAGTCAGTCATCACGCATTTTCGTCGATTACAATTCAAATTCGTCGGTCACAGTTGCTGAACACATCTGTGACTGACGAATTTGAATTGTAATCGACGAAAATGCGTGACGACCGACTAAATTAATTGAATGGACTTTGTTCGACAATAGACGAAATTGAAGTTAGCATAATTGGCACATTCTCAGCTTCTCGGGACGAAATTTAAGTACAAATTTATAAAAAATTGAATGACAAAAGTGTTAAAATGGATGGGGAAAATTATATTACACCACTATACAGTCAAACATGTGTATAGTGACCACTAAATGGAAACAAGAAAAATGGCTACTGTAAACAAGTGACCTCTATAGACAGGTTCCATAACACTGTTTGTATCTGCCAGGGAACACTTTTGATGACTACTACATACAGGTTGGCTGCTATAGACAGGTTTGACTGTACAATGTGTTGAATACCGAGTATGTAAAGGACAAAAATATATATAATAAGGAAGGGGTAAACGAAGCAAATTATGCTAGAGTTTCATTGAATCATATTATATTATGCAGTAACACATGCCACAGTGTACATTTATGATCAATTGATCATGAGTATAATGTGAACTTCTAAATTGCACTTTCACGATAAGCGCGACATTTGCATTGTGGTCAGTCAATACGTTATGAGTGCAAACTAATTAAATTATATAGCAATAATCATTGACACGAATATCGGTTTATAAAGAAATGAGAGAATTATTATCTCGCTTGCCTCGATGCCGTTTTTGTTGTCTATAATTGTGTGCAAAACTTATACGAACCGATCAGCACTGGTGTGATATTTGCTCAACATTTTAGTCAAATATCGAAATATCGAGAACTTAATTGAAAAAATGAATAAAGCTTGACATCAATATATTATATGTAATTGGTGTGACATTTGCTCAAAATTTAGTCAAATATCGAAATATCGAGAACTTAATTGAAAAAAAAAATGCATAAAGCTAAGTCATGAATATATCAAGAGGAAATATCCGAGGGAAGTGTTTTAGGCGTTGCCTAGCAACCGTCGATAAATTGTCCATCATTTTATCATCTCAGCGAAGGCAATTTTATCGATTACGGCCGACCAAGATGGATCGATGGATAGCACGCGCGTTTCCATTTTGATATCAGGTCGCCTATGTATAGTTATAATGCACGCTGATGTTTCTATGTCAAGTCAATATTATAGTACTGTGTCGTAGCTATACGGGGGCACGGGAGTCGCGTGCCCCCCCCCCCCCCCCAATATTTTGACCAAAAAATAAACAATAACAAACATATAAGGGAGATATTTGTGTGGAAAAATAAAGAAATACAATTTATGATGTGCCCCCAAATAGTGTGCGTGCTCCCCCCCCCCCCCCCCCCCCCCCCCCCCCCGGCCCCTCCCCAATCAGTCCGACCACGCTATGCAAATGGTAATACGGTCAGGAAAAGGCTAGACAAGGGTTATAATATATAGGCGGCAAGTATTAGTCATGAGGAAGCAGGAAGCCAACCGCACACAGAGCCGACTCGATCCGATCCGACTGGTTTCAAGTCAGGCTAGAGGCGGTTTTGCTCAGTCGGAGCCGATTCAACATGTTGAATCGGCCTCGACTGAATCCTCACTGGCTCCCGACTGGCAACATTTTATTATCACGGACAACTACGGTACGGTACGGATGCCGGAACGTTCAACTACCTTCAACTACGTTCGACTATAGTTAGCCTCCACTATACGTTCAACTATATACGTCCACTACCGTAATGCTAGGTTTACACCACGTCCCCGGCGGCCACGGCAGCCCCGTTTGCCTAAAACGTAGTGCGCCGTGAGATTTTGACAAATTTTTCCTCTGTATTCAAGTTTTGTTAGGTCTTGCCAAGTTGTCTCACGGTCTATCACGGTATCCGTGACGGGCCGTGGGGGGAAGAGCCCCTTCCCCCCACTGATGGTGCGTTTACACCATGTTCATGGCGGCCACGGCAGCCCCGTTTCAGGCCACCGTGGACAAAACGGGATGGACGTGAGACAACGCGGGGGGACGGAATTGGCAAACGTGACAGGCCGCGACTGCCGTGGATGCCGGGCCAGATTTTTAAACTGTCAACAAATTTGCCACGGCAGTCACGGTGCGGATGAGAAGCCTAGCAGGCCATAGTAAAATGGGGTGAACGCAACAAAACGTGACAGTACGTAATAGGCCGTAACAAAACTTGGAGGCTCTCCGTAGTAGGACGGGAAAGGACCGTGAGATGTGGGGGAATGTCTTCCCGTCCTACTACGGACAGCCTCCAAGTTTTGTTACGGCCTGTCACGTTTTGTTGCGTTCACCCCGTTTTACTACGGCCTGCTAGGGTGCCGTGGCAAATTTGTTGACAGTTTAAAAATCTGGCCCGGCATACTTAGCAGTCACGTTTGCCCATTCCGTCCCCCCGCGTTGTCTCACGTCCATCCCGTTTTGTCCACGGTGGCCTGAAACGGGGCTGCCGTGGCCGCCGGGGACATGGTGTAGACCTAGCATTAATGTGACCGGCCCTTCAGTCAACTAAACATAGTTATCAGTGGCGTTGTGTGGTCAGACTATACCATTTGAGGGCATGCGAATTATTGGGGGCACACGTTATGTATTTTGTTTTTGTTTTTAAAGGATTGTCCCCTTATGATTTGTTTAGTTTGTTTATATTTAAATAATTGGTGCACGTGCCCCATAACTACCCCACTGACAGTTATTTATAGCCTAGCCGGGGCAGAGAGTGGGGGCAAGGATTGTTCATGACTGTATTGAAAGCGAAGTCGACACATCTTGACACATTTATCAGTGTACGACGGCGGGCAGAAAGGAGCAAGGCTTTTTATGATATAGTATAATATTAATGCATATTGATGTGAACTAACTATAAACTAACTAACTAACTAACTAACTAACTAACTAACTAACTAACTAACTAACTAACTAACTAACTAACTAACTAACTAACTAACTAACTAACCAACTAACTATCTAACCAACTAACCAATCAATTAACTAACTATATAACTAACTATAATAACTAACTAATCATATAACTAACTAACTATAATAACTCACTAACTGTATAACTAAGTAACTAACTATATAACTGGGTAACTAACTATCATAACTAACCTATACGTTTTCCCAGCGAGTATGCTCCCCGGAAAGTTGCTAACGGAACATAATAATGAAAGCGCTTTAAACCTGCTTTGTATTTGGCGCTACTCTAAATATTGTATTGTTTCATGGCTATTGTTGTTCCCTTATCTGTATTAAGCTTTTCCATTTTCCATTTCCGTTTCTATGACGTTGACTTTGCCCTGATTTAAATCATATCGATATTGCAAAGACTTCCAGATTATTCCGGTTCTAGCCGTATAAAGAAATCCCATTGATTACGGTTTGACATTTTGTAACATGATTTTTCCATTAGATCACAAACCTCCATAGTCCCCAAAGAGTTAACTTGTAATAACATCGACAGGGCCCCCATTTTTTGACTGTCTAATTTCCAGCTTTAATCCAGCGTAAAATGAGGAAACAATCGGACAGATATAGAATTGTTATATCAGAGATCGATCGTGAAATTTGTATTTTATAAAGACAGGATGAGAGCCCAAGCTCTCTAAAGATATGACCCCTATATGACATGACATTGAGCGCTGATTTTCTATGGGTCAAGGTGTTCAATAACCCGTTCATTACAATCATATATGTATCGGTAAATATGATGCATTGATATAGACCCCCATCCGAGATGCGTATGGTTTAGCAGAATACGTTAACGACATTAATGCGTCGATTTGAAATCAGTGAAACAAAATAATTTAAGATTATTATCAAACATGACCACATTCATAATCATGTAAATCGAGAAAGCAATACATAATCAATATTACAGTTATGTATGGTATTGATATATTTATAAGGTTATAGCAATCATTTCATGATAATGTGTATTGATTTGTAATACAACTTTTTTAATATTTCGAAATGTATGGTGATTTATATATAGCTTACATTAGTATGTTCATTCTAAAGCACGACATAGACAGTAAACTTACTTCTTTTTCAAATGTTTATATATCTTTCATTCTAAATAACAGAGTGAAGTTTTGTTTTTCCCATAATTCTCATTGTGGCGGAGCCAGGATATAACAACAAGAATCGGTGATAGAATTAAGCGCATCATTTTCCACTTTTGGGGAGAGGGAGGGGTGAGAGCCTGACCCAAAACGGTTCGATTTTTCTCAGAGTGATTCATAAATTTCATTAGGTTTTACCGAAATTGATATTTGAGACCGGCTTCAATCGTATACGTACTCAAATAATTGTAATGTTCTTTTAAATGATGTGTGATAGTTTGATAGAAAAGGGAACACTTTTTATTTTGTGAAAAGGGTGAACATTTATGTCAGATTTTTATCAGCTACTGCCCATTGATTCTTGTTACAATCGAAGAGCGTTCCGGAACGCTTTCAAATTAATCATTCATATCTCCATAGTTAGGGAGACATTTTAAAATAGAGACACATTTCTTTCTTCCGTTAATACCATAAACCAAACAACAAGGTACAAGAGAAATCTCAAAGTTCCAAGTGACTTTTATTGAATTGGATCAAATTGATGGATCACTTTAACTTACATTTTCCCTGCCCAAAGGGAGTGGTGATGTAAAAGAACATTTCCCACATGATGATGAGGGAAGACGAGGAGAGGAGACCCTTGTTTCCCTTCAGCTTGAACAATATAGGTTTTCCCGCTCAATTTCGCGATTGTGACAATCAAATTGATATAAGGAGCAAACGAATTCGCGCGATTTGCGATCGCCGTGTCAAAGCAGCATTCGAATTCGTAAATGGTCGTTCAAAATCACGTCTGAGCAAGTGAATTTGCACAAAGAGCATATCTTTTCATCAATGGTCATTCAAAATCGCACGAAGTTCACGCTGGCGCTATATTACTGCACATTCGCGAATTCGAGTGCCCTTGAATGAACTATCGTGTCTATTCACGAAACTGATGCGTATGCATGAATTCGTTTCACTTAATATTCGGAATTTGAAAGACCGATACCAACGATTACGCGGCAATGCGTGAATTTGAATGTCCCTTAATGAATTCGGTTGAAAAAAGTGTAAAATTAAGCGGGAAAACCTATATTTAATTTTGCTTCAGGTAAACTTCCGAATATTTTTACCGTGTACATGTCTATCACAAACTCCCCGGGGAGCATACTAGCCATATATGCTGCCAATGACACAAGGCACCCGCCCGACCGGGGTACCCAATCAACCCAGAGATGGAAATTGTAATATCATTGCCTGTGGTATACCCTGGTGAACGTAAACAGGCCCCATATTAATAAACCCCGGTTGGTTATAGTTCCTTGCTTAGTGTTTTTCAGATGATACAGTTTGGTAACCAACAAGCAATCTTCCCGGTTCCCAACTAGGGGTTAGCTGGTTAACCTTATAGGTACCCACCGAGTTATAACCGTAGTTGCCAACTAAAAGATTTTAAATACTCAGCCGCATCACAAAATATATTTAGCATAAAACTTAGCTACCAGAGTTTCATAAATATGGGCCCTGTTCCCTATTGGATTGTGCAATCCCCATCGAATTAATATATGACCCACAATAGGTTTACTAAGTTCAATGACTTTGCTAGATTAGCTGAACATCAGCGGTCAAGGCGCATGCATGAGTTTACTGCGGGAATTGAACGTCGCCAATTTAGGTGGCGCCATTAAATTGAAAATCACGCGCCAGTCAAGGTTGTTACAAGGGCGCCATGGTAGCATGGCTTAATTGTGATGGAGAAATATCGTCGACCTTCCCATTATAGCAGTGGCGTAGCGCCAGGGGCAGTGTCACTTACCCCGGGCTTATACCCCCCTCCCCCAATAATGTAACAAAAACCATTACACACATACGTAGAACATATAAAACACACACACACACACAGCACACAAACACTCATATATACGTACCTTACAAACCACTGGCGTACCCAGGATTTTTTCAAGGGGGGGGGGGGGGTGGTGTCGGTCAAAAATTTTCGAGAGGGGGTGTCCGTCAAGAATTTATTTATTTATTTATTTTTTTTAATTTTTTTAATTTTTTTTTTTTTGGGGGGGGGTTGTCCGTCAACACTTTTCGAGGGGGGGGGGGGTGTCAGTCAAGAATTTTCGAGGGGGGGGGGTGTCGGTCAGAATTTTTCGAGGAGGGGATGTCGGTCAACATTTTTTGAGCCCCCCCCCCACCCCCTCTGGGTACGCCTATGTTTATACGAACACATACACGACCACTCTGGCACTCCAGACTCCCCATTGAAATTCCAACTTCTTTAACTTAAATGACACCAAGACACCAACCAAGACTCTCAGAATTAATCCAGCACTTACTATATCATCATAGTCATCGTGACGTAGATGGCAGGCATTACATGTGATTCAATAACACTAACAAGTTCTAAAATGTTCAGGTTTATCATTCATATTTATTGCCCTGAAAAATGTTTCATACCCATCAAATTGTAAAAGAAGAAAACACTATTATACAGCAATCTTATCAATAATATGCATGATAAAGTCACTGACAGATTCAGAGAAAAAAATAGTACTTTTGATATCATGAAAGTAATATCTTCAAAATTCAACATATTATTTCACAAGAGTATATTTCAGCTTGGCTGTAAAATAAAGACATCATGATTAACTACTACAAAGCACTTTTATAAACACTACATTATTCAACAAAATGCATTCCATATAAAACAAATTCAATTAGTACAAGGCATCAATGTAGTACAAATTTAATATGAATTTACGTTACTCTAAATCAACCAACACACAGTCTCCTTTTACTTACGAATTTCACATGCGTTAATTAGTTCAGCAGTGAGGAATGTTCTCTGACAAATATCACAAGAGGGCGCTATTAAGAGAAAGATATTTTTGTGCATGAGCCAAAGTTAATAAGCCACTGCTTCCAACATAAACGTTATTAATCCATCGCCTACTGGAACTTGGTAGGTTCTGTATTAACTCTCTGGGGATAACAATATCTAGTAGGGAGCAGGCTAATAGTACATAAGTACAACTATATTTGTTTCATCTAGAAGGGGGCTACTGCTTACAAGTATATTACTTTATTGTAGCCTTCTATTTCAATATCTATCTGTAGTTATCTATATGATTGATTGATACATGACTTGTATTATATAAAATGTTATTGTTTTATGATTGAAATGAATAAAGACATACATGAAACACCCAGTTCCTATATATGATGACATAAACGGTACCCTGGGGTACCAGACGAAAATCCGCCATTTTGTTTAATTATTTATTTAATTTTTAGGGCTGTACTGTGGGTATAGCGTGCATACAATCGAGCGCTGCACTGCATGCACAACGCAATACAGTTGTACTTCGAGTGGACACAAGATGGCGCTACACAACGCGGGATACCGGGGTACAACGGTACCCCGGGGTACTGCGTGTGTCATCATATGCAATTAGCTGTTATATATTTTCTATATACTATTTTCATATAGCTACATTATATCTATTGCATTCAAGTGCACCACCTTACATTCAGAACCTGCTGTGAGAGTATACACCGACCAAGAATTCACGTTCATCATCCTAACACCTGCTAGACTGCCCAAGAACCAAAACTTCATAATATGGAGACAGAACTTGTTCAAACCCACAAACGTGCATATGTTTTACTACAATTCAAGCATCATTGAACCATAACTGTTCGTTTTTAATGCTAATTTGATGATAGTTTTAATTATTAAAATTCTGTTTGACCAAAACTATACTATCCCTTTAAAATTTACAATAATCAACTGAACCAACAAAGACCCTCCACCAAACTGGTATACAAGTAACCAACCTTAAAGGGATAGTTGAGTGTTGGTATAAGGTGGCACTTCACACAAAAAATTTGTGTGAGATAATGAAAAACTGACTGTCAAATTTGAAAGAGCATACAATTTGAATGGCAGAATAATCTTTATTTGATCAAAATCGGTTCAGAAACGGCTGAAATATCAATAAATATATCTGATCGTAATAAATATGGGGCCCAGATATATTCGATGATTTTTTGAAAAATTAAACAAATGCTTACACTTTTTCAAAAACTTTCAAAAGAGGTTTTAAAATAGTTGTTGATGATCTCTCTATTTAATAATTATTTCAACAAAACATCACATGCATAATTTTGTATGAAAAATGGTTGAAACCAATGCTTTTTTAGATAGCGCCCTCTGATGTTTTAATGGCTCTTTTTGAAAAATAACAGCCTTTTACTTAGTCGTTTGTAATGTTCTATACCTTTCGAGCATGATGGAGTTATAACTATTAGTTTGTAGTGTTATTGTGCATTATATTCCACATACTAAGAATCTTGCTCTACGATTGGTCAAAAGTTAATCACGTGATGAAACATAGTTTCTCCCATCATTGATGGGAGAAGAAAACTTCGTTACACTGTGTAGATATCTTGGGCGAAAGTGCGTTGCACTCACTAGATAATTGGTAAACTACTATCTACACTCCGCGGTTGCATTGAATTTAACGTGGAGTGTGTGGCCACTCAAATTCAGTACCGTTGCGATAACTCTATGCGCGCGAATTACAAATTTAATTGTATTCGTTGTGCATGCATACGGTATACGGAGATACTAGTACACTGCACTGCACAGTGCACTGTATGTGTATCGTACATGCATTACATACATGCACCGTTTGCTGTTAATTGCTTGTTCTGTTGTTCTACTATGGTGGCCACAGACGTAAGATTTGAGCTCTCGAAGCTGAAATGGACACTTTTTTGCTTGAGAGTGAAAGTAAAAATACAAAGCGACAACTTGAGTTCAGCCTGAAAGTGTTCCAAGATTATTGCGATGCTGGAAGCATACTTTTTAACGAATTGTCTGACGTGGACTTGAAAGCGCTAGACCAAGTGTTGGGGAGACTCTATTTTCGCGTTTGTTGACTTTTGAACTGTTTTTTTGGAGTTTACATTTCGCGTTTTAGCTTTTGGAATTACCCTGTTACCGAAATTGGAATAACAAGTCATTGTTGGTAAGTAGATCAAACCTAGTAGTAACAGTACTTAGACTTAGAAGTTAGACTTAAGCCCGGCGCAGACAGAGCCGACTCGACCCGATCCGACTGGCTTTAATCAGGCTAGAGTTGGGCCTGGTCGGTTGGAGCAGATTTATCGTGTTGAATCGGCCCCAACTGGCATCCGACTGTCTCTCGACTGGCAAAATGTGTGTCGCGAGGCACTGAAAACTGAGCCGATCGGAATGACAACCAGTCGAGTCGGCTCTGTCTGCGCCGGGCATTCTGACTCTTGAGTACTTAGAGTTAGACTAGAGTAGACTAGGGCCTAGGGGTAGGCCTGCTTAGACTACTAGTACAGTAGTAGTACTACTAGACTAGATCTAAGTTCGATGTGAACCAGTCGAGTCGGCTCTGTCTGCGCCGGGCATTAGAGTACTTAGAGTAGACTAGGGGTAGGCCTGCTTACACTACTACTACTAGTACAGTATTAGTACTACTAGACTAGATCTAAGTTCGATGTGGAATATAAAGCAAATAATCACCTTTTGGTTTCAGGCGATGGCAAACTATCACTTCCTCGGCGATCTGAATGTATACGCTATCTTTCCTCAGCTTCGCTTCGGAAAGATAGCTACATCCAGCTCGCCTCGGAAGTGATAGATTGTCCCATCGCCTTCACCAACGGTAATTATTTGCTTAGTATTAGTTACCAAAACTGTACTATCCCTTTAATGACAAAGGAGAGATTATCAATTTCAATATTCATTAATTTGTAATTTAAGGTTTTAGAAAAAATACTTTTTATCAAGATTTATCTTACAACTCCTCATGCACATTGCTCTTATGTGCCCACCAGTCGCTCAGCCTAGCAACGGCCGACCAATCAGTGACCCTCCACCAGTCTGCGACATGATTGGCTCGTCGAAACTGATGCTTCAAGTAGTAGGCGTGTTCCCACACATCCAGAACAAGGATGGGCTGCAGACCGTCGGAGATTGGAGAATCCTGATTGGCTGTTGTGGTGATGACCAGATCTGATGCAGACCTGCGTTGGCTGAGCCAAACATATCCTGTACATTTCAAAAGAAAATTCATATTATCAACCATTTACTCAATAATTAGGTAGAAAGGTTTTTTATTTTTTATTTTTGTTTACATTTAATCGAAATTAAAAAAACAAATATAAATATTTAAAGAAATACTTAAAGTAGAATTTCGTTGTTTTTTAATTTAGATTCAGCTCATATTTCCATATTTCATACATAATCCATAACAGGAATATTACAAATACATGTAAGTGTTTCAAAACATTGTTATTGAGGAGTTATCATCAATGAATTTGTGGTAATTCGTAAGCCAGTATTGTGGCTTCAAAACTCCCGGGGAAACCAGCTGAAATACTATGACGTCACACATTGAGTAAGTCATCATTAGCAGACGATGTCCGATATATAACAAACACATTTTATAGTGCCTTTTTAACATGGGTCTGTTCAATCATCCTTGTTTATTGAAGAGAATATTTGTCATTATTTGCTTCTCTGCCTCACTCTTAAAAGCACTTTGTTGTTCTTTGACACACAATTTTCTTGTAAAGCATGCTAAATAACGTTATTTTAATCTATCACATCGCCCATAAGTATCACACACAGAACTTCACATTCAGCGACACCCGCACCAAAATACAGCTGTTGAACAATGGGCCAATAGATCGCGCCCAGACTTCGGCGGGTCTTTCAAGCAAATAAAGTAGGACGGTGTGTGACTTACTTCATTGAATTTGTCTTTATTTCCGTAATGTCTCCGAGTGAATGATTATTGTGTATACGTCGAGGTGAACCTTATTTACAAAATGCAATGAAATAAATGCGCTTTCGTGACAAGAATACACGTTTAGCAGACAATATGAGTGCACTAATGGTTGTGTAGATTCACAATAAGACATCGTCTGCTAATGTTAACTTACTCAATGAGTGACGTCATCAAAACATTGGCGTTTTTTTAGCGCAACGAGTGCTTGTTTTCGATTCTTGTGATGGGGTTTTGTTTTGTTGTTGTAATAAGATATCGTGTTGGTATGGGAAATAAAACAAGTATTAATCTTAATCTGTTAGTCCCTAGCTCTCTAGTGAAGCATTATTCTCATATTTTTTGATTTTCAATGAAATTCTACTTTAAAGACTTTCTGAATAGGCCGCAGGTCTGGCCTCAAGTGCCTGCGGACTCTGACACAGATATTCAAGCTAATAACTTGGACTCAAATCTGCTCATGTGCTATTTTGGCAAGTCAATTTGGAAAAAAGTTCCAAAACAGTACTTACTAAAGGAAAAAAATGTATAGCGCCATCTGGTGCTGACTGAATAATATGCAATAATGATGTACTGAGATAATTTCTGACTTGCGAGGGAAATCCACGATTTTATGGATTCTTGGTACACCCTAACAAATGTATATTCTTTGCACAAACCTGATCCGAAGAGCTTCAAGGCTTGGCCTGAGAACTGCTGCTGGAATTCTTCAAAGCTTCCAAAAGATGCGGTGATGTCATCCAGGAGAGGGCCAGATGGTCCAGTCGTTTCATTTCTTGGGTTGGCCCTCATTGTCGACCAGTACAGGTTGTGATTCACAAAACTATCATTTGAAAAGTAAGAACAACATAATAATTTCTTGTGGATGTATATATTACATAAAGAAAAGTTATTTCATCACAATTTGAAAAATATGATTAAAGAATGTTCTTTTATTCAATCAACTAGTATTTTTTCACTGGGAGGAGGGTGAATGAATAGATCCATCTCCCCTGAACAATAGGTATCACTTACAGATCTACACCAGTGAATTTCTATTTGGTTTAAAGGGGAAGAAACTCCTAGCCTTTTGACTTACTGGATGTGATGAGAGCATAACTCTTGTCATTTCTAGTCACTTATTTCCTCATGAATATTCCCAATAATGAAAATAATCAATATGTTATGGCCCACTGTCGTCTGCTTTCAATGCCAACAGGAGGCGGCCATTTCTTCAACTTCTCGCGGTGTCAGGCGGAGAACACAACAGCGGGTTACGATAATGCTATTGTGTTCTCCGCCTGCCACGTCATTTAGTACGTCGAGATTATTTTTGTAATCAGGAATATTCATGAGAAAATAAGTGACTAGCAATGATAGTAGTTATGCTCTCATCACATCCAGTAAGTCATAAAATATTGATTATTTTTGTAATCAGGAATATTCATGAGGAAATAAGTGACTAGCAAGTAGCAATGATAGTAGTTATGCTCTCATCACATCCAGTAAGTCAAGAGGATAAGGGTTAAATTTAGAAGCTATGAAGATTTGCTTACCCCCCACCATTGTTCCTGATGTTCTGGCGATACTTCTCTGGGATGTCATCCAGATTCTGCAAGAGGGTGAGGATCGATGATGCTACATAGGTCTCACCTTCCTAGGAGAGGGTAGTAAGAAGTAAGAACATAGTTCAAAATCACTTAATAACTAATTGATTGCAAATTGACATACACTGGCAAAATAGTTAAAATAGTCAACATTAAATTATGCAATCTCGGCCAATGGATGGATGGGTGAAAAGTAAAATAGATGGACTGGTGGATGGATCTAGATGAATGGATCAGCGAAAAAATTAATATTTTTTATTTCGGGGGCTCCTTTTCGGGGGCTACTTTTATCATCTCAGGGGCTACAAATTTCCGGGCTCTTTTTCGAATTTCAGGGGCTACTATTAAGCTCTAATGCTGTAAGTGATCATCTTATAAGCATTTGATCACGATCCAAACAGAAAATCCAACAAAAATCCCCCCAATTTGTTTTTTTTTTTTTTTTTCGGGGGCTCTTTTGGGCATTTCGGGGGCGAATTCGCTTGCCGCCCCCGTGTATTTTTTTCGCTGGAATGGATCTAGTGGATGGATACTGGATAGATGGATAGATGGATAGATGAATGGGTGGATGGATGGATAGTTGGGTGGATGGATGGATAGTTGGATGGATGGATGGATGGATGGATGGATGGATGGATGGATGGATGGATGGATGGATGGGTGGATGTGGATGGGTGGATGGATGAATTGGTTGAAGGATTGCTAGAAGAATGGGTGGGGATGGATAAATTGATGGAAGAATGGATTGACAGATGGATGTGTAGTGGATATATTGGTGGGTGGATGGATTCAATGGGTACCCATTGAAATTCTAATTGGTACCCATTGAATTCAATGGGTACCTATTGGCCACTCTAACACCTATGTCATTTGCAGGCTGCAGTAAATAAGTTTGAGAGTAGATCTATTTGAGAGACTGGCCAAAATCATAAAAAAAAAACATTTCTAGCTTAAATCTCACCAATTAATCAAAATCAACATGATGGGAGGTTAGAATTTAATATAATGTCAAACTTACATGAGCCTTCCAATGTAAACAAAACACTTTAAATTCCAGTTTTGAAATTATCTGACTCCAATCAGCTTTCTGGCTGTGCTGCACTCTATCCACAAGTTTAGACATACACATGTCTGATTTGGTGAGAAGAATATATTACACAATATTGCAGTTTGAACTTGTTCATGTCATGTACATAACTAAGACACTGGTGTCCTGAGTTATGTACGTTACTACCAATTGAAATTTGAAAATAGTACACACTTGATGATAAATAAATCAATTTATTTCTTACAGCATGAATTGCATCCTTCTACATTTTCATTTAAACAAACATTAATTGAACTTGAGGGACAAGAAGTTATTATTTGAAGGTAAAACTACTTACTTTTGGTGTCCACAGTTATGTACGATACAGTACAGAAATCTTACATTTCAGTCCTGAAATGGTAGTTTACAAAGTATTTATACATTGAAAATTATGTTTCATTCAGAAAACACATAATTCCTGAATTAAAGTCTTTATCAGACTAATGCAAAACCATATCTAGCAATCAGGCAAAGAGAAAGCATGATGTAAAGAGAAAGCAAGATGTACTGTTCATAACTCGGTGTCCACAATTTGTTTTAGCCATATAATAACTAAATTGAAAAAATGGATATAATGGCAATGGTTTTAAAGCTTTGTTTATGGTATGTTTTAACATCCAATGAAGTTTGTCAGAAAAAGTGAAATTATAAGAGAAATATCAGCATGAATTGGACACCGAGTTATGTACGTAATATTTTTGACAAAGTGATATTTGGCTACTGATTGCCGTTTATTGGCAATTCGTTAAGCTCTGATTTTGTACTATGTGTTGCACAATGTTTGCAGATTACAAAAATAATGTTGCCACAGTCTATAATTGACTTTCAAAATTCACCTCATATGTAACACTTTTATGCCCTTGATCAGAGCCATGCACATATTGCATGCTCTTCGATTGCCAATTGATTTCAATTGGTAATTTTCAATAGGTAATTCTTTGATTACCAATTGATTTCAATCGGTAATATATAGTCAATGGGAATTTCAACCTGGGGTATTCCAAATCAAATGTGAAGGTCCCCAACATAATCATATTAATTTCCTCAATAATTTGATCAAAGACACCTAAATACTGTACAAATTGCAACTAGTAATTTCACCATTATAGCACAAGTTTGCATAATATGCGCCTATAAATGAAATCAGTTCTGCAAGGCCAGGGGAACTCCCCTTAGTCTTACCTCGTTCTAATTATAGATAAACCACCCTTCCACAGTTAAAGATTTTATTCAAAGAAAAACCAATATTAGCCAAATTATATCTTTACAGAAAGTTGAAATCATACAGAATATGAAAATATTACTTTCCAACTACTAGCACATCCAAAAATTGAAAAAAAAATGATCATATTAAACACTGCCTCAAAACCCCCAATCCAGCGACGAGCGGAGTCAGTAGCTGTGTGTGTTGTAGTGACGTCACCATAGGGGTTATCCAATAGGAAGCTTCGGTATCTACCACGTAATATACGGGAATTATACCCCTTTATACCGAGGATTCCGTGGTTGTTTAAACTATTTTCTATACAATTATGGTGGTTCAAACTTTTTGAACTAATAAAATAACAATTTATATTCGTTGTAAAGTTATTCTTTTATTCATTAATGTGTCTGATAAAGTAAAAATAGGTAAATGAATCACCTAGTCTGCGAGTTGAACCATACTCGCTGGCGGCATGCATAATACGTGCAGAGCCTCGACCGTGCGCAATACGGTGGAAAATATGCATGCAATATGGGTATTCATGCAATATATAGCGGCTAGTGCAGTGTATGTAGCTCGCTTCAATTCAGCTCGCGTTAGTGAGAAACGGTGCAATATTATCAGCGCAATTTTTTTGCTGTTTTTGCAGGTAATTGTTCTCGTATTTGTTTTAAAAGCCCTACAAACATGTAAGTAAAATAAGAGATAGTCTAGAATAGGTGTGATCGTAATAATCTTGCATTTTCGTTCCTTTTCGGAGCTTTTTAAAAGTGCAATTACTTACAAGGCAGTCATGGCAGTTGGCGCAGCAGCTCAGCTAGGTAGCTAGAGCACAGCCTGTCTCGCGGGGCTGGGCCGCTGAAACTCTAGTGCGTGTTCCGTATCATCAACTGACGGGCATTTTTTTTTTTCGAGGCACGTTCAATTTGCGTCTCTCAATTTGTCAAACAAATCTCTAATTTTGGGAAAATAACCACTCATACGGTAAAATATGTACTTTTACACTAACATTGGGCAATTTTCTAGATTGTTGTTTCTTCATTTCCGATGTTGCAAAACGAGCAAGCGGTGGTTGTTGTAACGAATACTGCACGCAAACTGATCTATCATACCGCGGCGATTGCGCATGCGCCCCTTGCCACACGTCATCGATCTAAGCGGCGAGATCGGAGTGAATTTGGGCCTGGTTTGGAGGGTGATTTTTTCTCATTTTCAATTTCGATTTTAAAATATTAAACAAATTTCAAAAAATCTGAATTTCTCGAGGCTTGTAAAGTACAAGATTACCTTCACAATCATACCAAATTCGACTCAATTTATAATCAATGAACAGACTCTTTCAGTGCGCGTGCGGAGCATAAATAGTTGGAATAATCTCCTCATCAATCAATAAGTTCAAATCAGAACTTGAAGCACCATACTGCCCATACCAACGCGAATCCAATGCAGTAAAAGAGGGGCACATAACTTCAAGCCTCAACACCAAATTTGTAAACCAAAGTAAGTAAACTTTACCTCTCCACGCCAGAGTTGAAGAGCCGCATTCAATTTGCGTGTGTATCCTGCATGGTGCCCCAAATGGTGAACGCGAACCGTCTCTAAATCGACGTAGGGTTCTAAATCGCCATAATCAAATGGTAGATCTGGTAGCTGGTACTCTGTTGTTATTTCATTGATAACTTGGTATGGATGTGTCACCCCTTGGCACACCGTCAATACGCTAAATATCATTAAAATTAGAGAACAATTTATTTCAGTGAGGTGCACGGAAAAATAGCTAGCAGACGCCATCATGGAAAATGTTGACAAACTAGTCTTTTAACTATCCGCCCTTTGGCAATTTTTTTAACTTTCCTATAATGATAAACCTCGACAAAGCTTTGTATCTTCCCTTTTTACTTCGTAAGATATTTGATAATCAATTTACATCAGGTACATACATACATGCTGACTCTATTTTGGAAATCACATTTCACACGAGATCATCACATTTTGATGTACTAAAATCTAATAAATAGTTTGTGGAGTCTGGCACATAGACTAGCCCGGCTGTGGTACGATTTTGGTGGTAGGTTTTTGAGACCGACTGACAGGTGAGCTAACACGCCCCTTTTTGCTCCCTTTTTAGTATAATTAATGACATTCTCTTTGGTTATCATGTTTTTCAATGTTATGATTACGAGAATTTCACTAACAGATGCTGTTAGAATTAATTTAAAGCCCATGTTTGACCCTCTAAATTCCACTGATCGAGATGCTTGAGTGCAAGGGCATCGGCCACGTAGCTTAGTACTATTAGTACACGTCCGAATGGTTAATGTGTGTGTTTTGTGTGTGGAGCGAGAAACGAGCTCGACTACGCCTCATCATCGATTCGGCTCACATCGCATCGGGGCTCCAGACCGGGCGTTACATGCCGAGTTACGTACTGCAAATGAGCAGCGGGATGGGGAATATTCATAAACCGATGTTTGAAACTGATCAGTCACTCAGACACTATTGATAAATGTGCATAGCACTTCAACTTCAAGTTCATTGAATTCTAACTACAATTAATTTAACTAGAGCCTGCTAATAGTAATACTAATAGTAATACCGCACCGAAAATTAACTTTTTGTGTGCAAGCTTTTTGACCTTAAAATTATACATATGGTACGGTACTTACCACCGATATGTGATCCAACTTGTGTATCGCAATGGCGCCGTTCGCTGTTCGCATCGGCGGCCATCGCGACCATCTTTCGTTCAAAATCTGTGCGGAGTCGCGCTATTACACACGGAGAGAAGTCGAGGAGGCGCATAAATCACTGATTTTTAGCGGAATGGAGGGAAAAATCAAAATTTTAATTACCGTATCATATAATTTTAAGGTCAAAAGCTTGCACACAAAAAGTTAATTTTCGGTGCGGTATACTATTACTAATATTAGCAGGCTTTAGAACGCTAGTGCGGAGCGCTAGCGTTCTCTAGAGTTACAATTAATTGTGATATGTTTTTACTAAATAATATTTCATAAATGTGTGTTGTTGAAATTTTAAAAAATTACATGTAAATTATTGTAATTTTACTAATTAATTGCGAAAAGTGGATGAACGTGATCTTGCCACCCACATTCAGATGTACTGCTATCATGTGCATGATGTATTTGAAAGTGCATTACCTTTGTAACACAAGTATCATGCAGAAAGGTACTGATATAGATTTGCGGCCCAAAGACAAAAGACTTCAAAGTGCACCGCTTCACTATTTGAACGTTTGCATACATGTATTGTAGGCGTGCATACATGTATTAACTATTATGACAGTAGAGAAATGACCTGAATGTGTGAGTAGGTGGCCATTGCAAATTATCCTATAACTTTGTACCAGACATTCATTGAGCGAACGGCATTCTCTTCGAAGACGTGCCCACGACTTGGCATGCATGACCAAAACTAAAAGAACAGATCATGCACTATACAATTTCATACTCAGCATAGAACATGGGTTCTTATTCTTAATTACAAAAGTTTTAGTCATGCCGTGGGCACGTCTTCAAAGAGAATGCCGGAAGCAAACAGACATCAATGGATCCGGAGTCCGGACCTCAAAATCATTACTTCTCCGCCTGATAGTTACTTGCAATTTTGCAAGGGCAATTCGTGACTCCATACAGGGCGTGCTAGGGGAGCATGTGAATGTAGGTCACCAGGTTCACCTGTGTGGCTGAGTTCTCAAGTATGAAACAAAGGCAGGTTTTTATTTATTTAATTTATTTATCATATCATTTTCTTAAATGTTCAGGTTTGATGTCATAGTCTAGGTGACCAAGACAGCACCAGTCATGTCACGGGTAAGTGGTCATTTAGCCTCTGAAAAAGATTCTGCTATGATAACAAAATTAGGCTCCATATTGACTCTAATAAACTTGTTCAGCAAACAATCAAGTGGATGCTTGAAAATTGTATTCTAGTATAAAGTTCATGACTCAAATTGATGTTAAAGTACTGATTTCAGCACTATGTTAGATATTGATTTTTTAGTGAAGTGGGCATGTGATTTAAAAGTAAATTATGAAGAAGTACAAATCTTTTTATATATTTAAAGATTAAGAGATTTATATAATATTTAAGAGATGGTACAGAACTCGTTTTGAGGGTGCTTCAAAAATAATTTTGCGTTGTAGAGAAAAAACTTTTATGTAAATGTATGTTACATAGGAATTGAAAAAGCACACAGTTTTAAAAAAGAAAACCATGTTTTGATAAAAATCTGTTTAGAAACTGCTAATATACAATGTATACCCACAAGTCAAGTCACTCCAATTAGTAGATGCATGCATTGACTTCTATTCAGGATATCACAAAATGTGAAATTTAATAAAAACCTAGACATTCTGGGAAATATACTCCTGGGTAAGGAGGAGCAAAGTGAATTAAATGCCATACTAAAGGACATAAATGCCAGGGCATTGATCATTTTCAAACTTGGGACCCCATGAAATGAAGTTTGCCGTCCACTCATGAATTATATGTACCACAACAATTCTACTAATTTTAAGCTCACGTCTTTTATTTTCATTTTTCAATTCAGGAGATGAAAGCAGTTCGCTGCCCGACAGATCTACTGTCTCTTACCAACAGGGCGATAGTATCTGAAAAGGATCCTATTCATAAACTTGAGTGAGTATCTTCCCTGTCCCAACACTAATGCTCTAGAACTTCAAGCTTATTATCCAGAAAAATTTGTATTTATTGGGCAAAAGAGATTAAATGAATTATGTTTTCAATCAACAAATATAGAAAATGCTGTTTCCAGAGACAATACATCAGAGTTACGAACAAAAATCAGTATTTCTTTCAAAAAATGTAATCTGCAAATGTTATCATTCTAGGATCTGACAGTCAACTGGTTTAAGTCATAAGTTTTCAAATTACATTAATTACCTTGGTCCCATTTGTTTGTTTGTTTGTTTGTCATGAAGTCTCCTGCGCACAATTTCAAAGATATCTCAACCAATTTTTCGTAGAAGCTTTGTGTTCATCTAGAATAGAACCCATTAAATTTTCAAGGTAAAAAGTCAAAGGGCAAAGATTTTATAAAATTCAAGTGTTGGCGGAGGTATGCACTCCCTGAGTGCACTGCATCTAGTTGTTATAATATTTTAAGAATTACATGTTTAATAGAAATTGTGGAATCTATCATGAACTGAATTAGTCTTTCACATATATGTACACAAAATATTACTTGTAGGTTTGATACATTTGATTTGATGTACATTTTGTGTTTGCAGTACAACATAGAAAATTTTGCAACATTATTACAGTTTCTTTCATGCATACTATCATTATTGTACCAAAATATACTCTTTAAATTTTAATGCAGTATATTATTATAACAAATACTTATATTTTCCTTTGAATGGCAGCTACATTCAGGTTCAGGCAGTACCCGGTGGTAGCTATGTGTTTGCAACGCTCCCACATAAAGGAGTACAACCAAATGAAATTGGCTTCAGTCTCCCTCAGGTAGGGCAAATCTTTCATACTATTCTTATAATTTTACAATTTGTTGAATGCAAAATATATTTGCCTGTATTTCTTTCTTTTTTTAATGGAAAAATATAATTATAAATTTTTCAATTATAAATTGAATCTAGCAACAACAAAAATGAGTTAGGTAATTTAGTATGTATTTAAGTTATTGCATTACTGAAGTCAACTGTAAAGTTTTGATAAATAATGTGCAAGTCCTTTGATAAAGAGATGAATATGAATTTCAGAAATCATTATACAAGCAGTAGCCCACTCTAGGGTCACTCTCATAGACAGGCTGCAGTAAACAAATTTGTGAGACTGGCAAAAATCATAAAATCATTTCTAGCTAAAAATCTCACCAATTAATCAAACTTAACATAACAGGGGGTTAGAATTGAATATAATTTAAAACTTACATGAGCTTTCCAATGTCAGAAGCACTTTAAATTCCAGTTTTTAAAATATTTGATCTATGACTTGAAGCTCCAATCTGAGCATGAGCTTTCTGACTGTGCAGCCCTCAACCACAGGTTTTAGAACAGTTGTTTACATGTTTAGGCTTGTCTGCCAGCCAGTATTATCAAAAGGCTGAAGGGATTATTTCAGAGATTAGTATCTGAATGATTTAACTGACAATGGGTTCTGCAAAGTACTCTGACTTGTACTATTTGCAGGGGTGCAGCATTTCAATAGGTGTCTGGACAAGACAATAGTCAATACATGTGGCTTTTGTATCGCATTCCAAAGTATATAACAATGAATATAGGTCAATTTGTGACTCTAAGGAATTCTTTACAACCAGCTTTGAACTACTTATAAGATTAACACAATTGTGATTCAATGAAGGCATGCTATAATTGTTTATTGAACAAAGGCCAAAGCCATATTATGCAATTTACAGACATACACAGCATCAAATTGATCAATAGTGTGAAAAACATCTAGTTTTAAGGCTAGGTAGACAGGGGAATTCCCCAGTGTTTACTTGGACAATGAGGGCAGCTGACTATCAGGCTTTTTTCAAGGCAATGGAGTAAGGGGTTAATGCAGCATGCTGTTAACCCCTTGTCTTGTAGGGGTGGCAGTAGCCTGCATCAGCTGGTCCGTGTTACCGTGGTTACTACAGTAATTTGTAGTAATAGCAATAGTACTTTTTGTAGTCGCAGTGTTGGTGGTGGTAGTATTAGTGGTAACAATAGTGTACAGTTGTATACAGATGAATATGAATTTCAGAAACCATTATAAACAAAACTAGCTTACAATCAGCTGGTCCCTGTTACCATGGTTACTATATAGTAATTAGCAGTAATAGCAAAAGTACCTGTAGTACTTAGTAGTAGTAGGTAGTGGTAGTCGTATTAATGGTAAAACTACTTTGTAGTTTGTACATGTATGTACATGCACCATTGATCCTATTTCACAAATTAAAACAGATATACTAATTACATGCAAAAGGCTTACTATGCATGTAAAAAGTCATTTTTTAGGGAGAGGCAAATTGGTATCCTTCTACTTCCAGATAATTGGATATCTAGTTGTCTAGGTTTTTTGTTTGTATAGCCTTCCACTAAAGTATTGGCAGCCAATGCTCTTTCACCCTTCTGTGGGTCCACACAAAAAAACAGATTTTTTAAACGAGAGAGTGACATTAATTAATTGTCATATTCACACTTTGGGGCAATAATGATTACTATAACAAAAATATATATATAGATATTTTCATTCAAGTTGGTTTAATTATTACTTCAAACAATATTGAAATTTTCATTCTTAAATTAAATATATAATTCTGAACAGTAATTACAATATTTTGTTGCTCTTTGTAGTAAATTTAGTATTTTGCACGAATGACATTTTGGTGGCACTGGGCCACAGAGCCAATTTTCTTTTTGATCCCTGCAGTAGCCCTGTTTAAATGTATACAGGATTTACAGTTTAAAGGAGGGGCGCAATCCCGGCTTTGATTCAGCTTTATAGCTTTGAATATGTGCCTTTATTGATATACCACATTTTTTTTTTTTTTTAAATCCTTAAGTTGGGCAAAAAAGGAAAATTTCATGCACATTTTTGGCTCTTTTTCGCGTCGGCGTTCCATACTCCTAAAAAAGTAATTTTAGCGTAGCGATGAGCTCATGAGTCATGACGTCACCTGCAGGCAATAACACGGAAGAGCGAGAATTGTTTACAACGTGGTTCAATGCAAACACTTTGACTTGCTAGTAATACAAACTCGTATTTGCTTGAAAATTGAGGATTAACTGAAATTGCCTCAGGAATGAATTTTAGCAAGATGCAGCAACACATCTAAGGAAAGTATTAGCCTGCACCGTTTTCCATAAGGATCCACGTATGAGGCGGATTTAGAACTCAAAGGTTAAATTAACGAGGGCCGACTGGGAAGGACCTAGCGAGTGTGTGCAGGTCTGCCAGAGTTTCGGGGGGCCGCGCGGCAAGACAGGTTATGCTCTCGCTCGCGTGCTAGCTGCCGCGCCAACTACCTACCGTATGTATTACAAGTTCTGAAAAAGTAACGAAAATGCAAGATTATTATGATCGCACCTATTCTAGACTATTTCTTAATTTACTTACATGTTTGCATGGCTTTTCAAACAAATACAAGAACGATTACCTTAGATGGACAAATCTATCACTTTCGTGGCCTCTTTGACAATGTTTATTGTTTTTTTTCTCTGTCGGCATTAGATGTCGGCATTCTAATGCTGACAGAGAAAAAAACAATAAATGAACTGAACTTAGCGCTCTTTTGTAGTTTTGTTGTTAATTTGCAAACGGCGTAGACTACGTGTATGATATCGATGCCCAGAAATTGATTGACTATGTTCAACCTCCCGCACGCTCGCCAACGACTTGAGTTTTGGATTTGTTTACTTTGGGGAAAAGTAATATTTTGCTCAAAACTGAGGTAATTCTGAATGTTCTGTAAATATATTTCCGTAAATATTGTTAAATAGATCCATCAAAGCAATGATGCTTGTCATTTTATTGCCGCATAAAAAGATGAATTTGAGTGCGAAACACCGCATTTTTGTACACCATGTTTTGAGACGTGATCGGATGAAGCCGCCACTTATTATGGTTAGGCTAGGCCTGGGCTAGCCGCAGCGCTCGTGCGTGCTGATGGCCGGAAGACCTGTCTGCGAGGGGGCTGGGTATACGATTGCTATAATCATAATCATATCGAAGACTTCCTCGAAGCGATTTTAGAGTGAGTATGCGCCTTTATTTGGCAATTATATTTGTTGTATTTGTGGAGACAAATAATGAAATAAGAATTATAATAATGGTGTCTGCAATTATGGGGAAATTGTCATGAATTTGCTCAGCCACGCTCAACAAATCTGTTCGGTTGCACCTCTATAACTTCCATTCCATTTTGGCTGCCGACGCACAATTTGGAATTTTATCTTCAGGAACTGTCAATTCAAAACTCGATTCTGACTCTGATCCAGATCTTTCGTCTAATTCACGCTCACTGTTAGAATCAGATGAATCTGGGTGTTGATCCTCCATAATTATAAACTCAAACAAATGTATGTAGATATTGAAAAAAATCGAAATAATATCTCTCTGTCAATGTGATTAGATGCGCTCAGCGTGTACGTCTATGACAATTAGAGTATCGGGGATCCTGTGATTGCCTGCAGATGACGTCACAACTATGACGTCATTTTTCTTCGCCCGAACTCAATTTTTTTTGGGGGCACTTTCAAAGTAAATTTTCAGGTCCTCATATCATTTATAAATAATTTTCCAAGTGCAAAACAGTTGTTTTATTCGAAATCTACATGTAAATGGCTTTCTGAAGGGCTAAAATGCCATTTTCAGCTGATTTTCTTGACACCATACCTTTAACAGTTTAATTTCATAATGTAAATGTATTGTGCATAATTAATGCACATTAGCTACAAGAATAGGGAGTTCAAACTGCTAATCAAAGGCTGCTGTATGTGTGGTCACTAGAGCATTACAAAATTATGTAATAAATTGCTGTGGTGCAGTTTTCAAGTATAGTATGAAGAGAAAACATTCAGGAGCTCTTATTTCATGAAGTACATTAAATGTTCATTGCAGGCTTCTTTTACTGTCTGAGCTACATGTAGATTAAGGTGGCTACATTTTCTGTATGATTTACATTTCATTTTCACCACATTCATAGCAATGGAGTAAAGCATGCACAAGTACACGTATGGAAAATTGCATTTTCATGACAAAAAGCAAAAATTAATTTCTTTTAAAATGTAAAAAAAAGTCAGGAAGCAAAATCATGGTTAAAACATTTTTATTTATAAATGAATTATTTATAAAGGAATTTGAATTATTTATATTGCTGATTCTGGTTTAAAAAAATTATAATTGGATGTCAGTTTAGTGTACACATTTTGAGAAATTGGTATCACTATTAAACTTTACCTGTTCTATACTGAATTTTGCTAAGTTTTCTCAGAGTTCCAGTATCATGCAATGGGTTAATAATAAGGCTGAGTCATGTCGGTAATTGTCGGAACCGGGTCCCGATAAACTTTTACCGGTCGGGAACCGGTATCCCGATAAATTTTTACCGTCGAAACTCGGACCGGTAAAATCACGCAATCGTGCACGCATCAGCAAAATGCACTGTTTGGGGCTTATATTGCTCTTTTTATATGCAAATAACATAATAAATACTGAGGCTTTAATGGATTTACATATCAATCTTTATGGGAAAATAGTTACAGTATCCAGAATTAACTCAGTTTCGCATGAAAAGTATTTTTTTTCCCGAAGTAAATTCATCGTTTGTTCACCATTGCCCATCGCAACACGGTTCACAGAAACTTAGCCCGCTAGTCTTGGGGAAACATCACATGTACGATCGCTTGTGACTGTGAGCCACTGCATGCCCTTAAAAAGTGGCTATAAATTAGCCTTTTCGCAATCAACACCATTTTGATATTCTACTTACATGATTTCGAATGGCGTTTGACAGCCGAACAGAAAAAAAAAGAGCCCCGAAACAATGAAAACAACTACTCAAAACATCGATAAAAAACGACTACATCGCTCCAATTCGCTCGTACACCCTGTGTGCAAGTTACGGGGTCTCTTTTCTTGCGCAAGATCCATCCGCCGGGGACTTCCCCAATTCCTGGCGGATGGATCTTGCCGATAGAGGGCGGACTGGAACATAGTTCCACCGGCCCAGCGTATGAATCTCGCGGAAGAAAAAAGAGACCCGTAACTTGCACACAGGGTATACGAGCGAATGGGAGCGATGAAGTCGTTTTTTATCGATGTTTTGAGTAGTTGTTTTCATTGTTTTGGGGCTCATTTTTGTTTCTGTTCGGCTGTCAAACGCCATGAAATCATGTAAGTAGAATATCAAAACATTTTTAAATGGTGCAAATGACCAAAAAACGTATTTTGAGCCACTTTTTGAATGCACTGGCTCATCAGCTGGATCATACAAAGATCCATCAGACAACTCCCCTGGAGTATCGGACTAACATTGTGTGCACATCCGCTGACAATATCGTTCAAATGACTAGCAATTTTGCGCTTCCTGTTCAATTTCTGACTGTCAAACGAAGTAATGAACCAAGAATTTCTCGAAAATAACCACTCTTTAAAGTAAATGATATCAATTGCCCCGTTTTTATTTGAATTCCGCTACATTATTGTGATAATCTTAATTTCTTTTTTAACATTTTATTTTTAAAATTTTTTTTTCGGGGCACTGTTTCCCGATATACCGAACCGGGTCCGATTGAAACGGTCGGTAACCGGTGTGATCGACCGAACCGACTCAGCCTTAGTTAATAATAAACAGTAAAGAACTGACAGTAGAACACAGAATGAAGGCCTTTTTAGAACACAGTGAATTTGCTACTCTATGCTTGATTTAATAGCTCTTGCCTGTAAAGTGGTGTGTAGGTCCCATACATGCATCTATACCCCTCTATGCGCGTGACATGACATTGTGCTCATGCATGTAGAAATTTAATACTTAAATTGAAAGTGGGAGTGCTTCCCTTGTTATATATGCAGTGGTAGAATAACAATTTTTTACTATTGCCTGATGGATATTATAATGTGGATGTATTTGATACTGTAATGGGATTTTGTAAATGCCTAGATTGTAATACTAATAAATTGCATTTTTTTTGTGTGCAGATGTGCCTGACAATTTGTTCTGCCCCAGCTTGGAGTCGATTCCGATTCCATACCCATGTCTCGATTCTGAGAGGAATGTATTCTGAGATCGTACACATAATTCATACCTGCAAAATCACACAATCATACCCTCTGTGTACATGGGAAGTACATCGGTTCCGAGAGATAACCATTACAATGGTGCTGGTTTCTAGTAGCGCTATACCGCCAGCCGTAAGGCAAGTACAATTGCGCTCGACATAACAAGTAACAACATTCATCAAAAAGTTCGCAAACATAGCGACAACAGCACATTGCCGCCATGTATATCCATATCGGAGCCAGCGCGAGCAAATGCAGCATATCGCATGCACCAGAGTTTTGCTTCGCTTGCAGTGCTATGCTGCATACACGAACGTACATGCTCGCCGTGGCTGTATGTTCTGTGAGTCATACTTCTATATATGGGCATGGCCGACAGCGCACATGTACTGTAAAGTACATGTACACGTCTAGTCTATTGGCGCGCGCGCCATCGTTGTTTTCTTGAAATGATTTAAGGTGGGAGAGACGAGGAGAGACTGCGTCTGTGCGCGAGACACGGCGGTTTCATGCGTTCAATAAGTAAATGATGCTGGGCCGCGCTATATAGTTCGCGTCTATTCCAATTATGACCGAGGAGAGTCGGGATGAGAGCGGACTCTCCCCTTCTATCGTGAGTCAATAGACACAGAATCGGTACTACTTTGCACTTGAACCGTTATTTCGAGTACTCGGTTCTACACTATTCAGGAATCGAGGGCCGATTCCCATTTCTGGAGTCGAGTAGAATCGGGTAATCGGTTCTGACGCCCAAGCCTAGTACATGGTGTATAGAAAATTGTGACTCTCTAATGTAGTTAAATTACAATGTATCAATTGCAAGCAAGAATAGTATGATACATGTAGCTTGCATTTCATGGCAAACAGAATAAGTCTTGGCTCAGCATTCATACATTAAAGATACATGAATGGAATAATGATGGATAAAATGATGGAATAAAGAGAGAACACATGTGCTTCTTGCTTCTGAGGAGCGTATCACGATATAAATGGAACGCTTTTGTGCAAAATCATGATAGTTTTTTAAGTTCAAGTTCAAGTTCACTTTATTGTCCAAATATGGAAATTTGTTTTGTTACTTGCATGGGAAATACAAAGTACATAAAACAACAACTACATGTACATAATTATAAACAATCAAGTATATTGATAGACCAAAACAAATTATCATATTGATGTACATGTACCATGATGATTACCCCCAAACGTATATTTCAACCCTGAATTGCACACACTGCAATTTGTGACCGGTTATATCTATATAGCAAAACCCTGCACTTCATGTTTTGAAGAAATGGGAATTTTAAGTTCACATAATGTGTGTACAGAAGACTTGTGATTGCAAAATTGAAAAAATCATATTTTTGCCAATTATTGACCAATTTATAGAATTATAGAACAAAGCATCAAATGAAAGCTTGTGATGAGGCCTTTCTAATGCTGGTATGAAAAATCTACATTTTGAATTTTACTGACAAGTGCAGGGTTTTGCAAAACTTTTGCTATAGCCGGTCACATTTGTCCTTCATCATTGTAAGAACCACATTTCTCAGTATATCTGAATGTTCAGTGACGCAATCAAATTTTATCTAGTTCGTCATTATTAAGTCACTAGCCTTATCATGGTTTTGAAACTAGTCAATAGGAAGTCGATGTCTCTTTAGTCCGTTGCCTACAAGTACTCTAATCTGGGAACAAAATCATGATTCATTTTCAGGCGGTTTCTGTATTAACCCTACTGGCATTAAAAAGCACTCTGAAATTTGTTTCGAAATTAAAATCTTAAAACATTTACAAGGGCTGTTTTGGGCACTTTGGGGGAACAGTTACTGTAATAATTAATATTTTTTAAATTATTGATGTTCTTGTTTTCAAATGAAAAATAGAAATCAAACCTGAACAAAACTGGTATTAAAATGTTCTACATACGTACAATGTACTTTCCCGGATACGATGGCCTACCAAACTGATACTTACACACACTGATTGATTTTTCCTCTATAATTGAGCTCTACATTGATCTGTTTTTATATTGAATGGTACAGTCACTGTCAAGGTTTTATCATATTTTCATTGTGTAGAGTATGAAATGTCAATTTTTCATTGTGATTTCTTTCTTTCATAAACAATCCGAAATATAGCTAATTAATGAGCTCTGTAATTTTTGATAAAAATTATTGCTAATTATTGCTATCATACATGTATACATGTAGATATAGATAAGGCAATAGCCCAATTTTAGCAAAAAAATCATGGCTTGATAGTTCCCTTTGATACAGTCATTACTTGATTGCATTCCCTATGGTTATACTCTATTTGGAGTTGATTGATTTTCCTCACTAATTGAGCTCTGCGTCTGTTTTTATATTGAATGTTAAAGTCGATGTCAGGGTTTTAGTATTGGGAAGGGTATGAAATATCAATTTCTCTTTAAATGATTCTCCATAGGATTTTGCATGCATGCATGTCATACAGGTTCCCAAATGGATCTATGCCTACAGTTATTCCATCCATCTTACAGTGAAACAAGAATACTGTACATAGGGGCCCAGGGAAATTTAGCCAAAATGTCAAAGAGATCACCCATACTTTTGCATACTACAATCATGTATGTAAGTTTAGTGCAAAACTAATGTTAGAATTCTATTTTCATTCAGTTGAGATTGAAAAGTTGTACCTGAAAAGTGATTGTTAATTTTAATGAACATTATAGATGGTCATTGATCGAATGTGCAAGTTCATTTCATATTGTAAATCAGCAATAACTGGATAACTGTGGTTGTAGGGTTCTGATTTGGGAAAGTCATTTACTGGACAGGATATAAAGAGTTTGGTGTGAAGATTTCTATGAAATGATTAATGCATGCTACCACAGTGCATTTTTGTATACTGTGTCCATTTTGAACTTACATCATGTACATGCATACATGTACATGTACCAATTCATCCATTTACCCATCCATTTATCTAATTAGGGAAGTACAGTATCAGTCAAAATAATGTTTCTATCTCTTCTTTCTTTTAATCTGGTTTAATGTTACGTATTGTTTTTATTGTATCCCTCTTTCAATTACAGAGAAAATGGGCAAGAATATCAATAGATCAGCCAATACACGGTAAGCAAAGCTGAATGTTTCTTTCAAAAACTACATATTTTTTACAATTCCCCAAATTTTGGTGGCCTGGTACCATAATTGGGTGGTAGGCCATAAAGCAAAACCATTTTGTTATGATAGTATGGTTGCCAAGTTGGCAAGCATTATGTCTTGTATAGTCCATTAATAACAAATTCATGAAATGTATAATAGACTTCAATACTCTGAACCCAGCTTGCTATATGCTTGTGTAGGTAGCTTGTACTCCTTTTTGTCGGTTGAACATCAATTTTTCATGATTATGTTATCAATTTCAGGAAGTAGTTCAATTTCTATGGCTACTTTACAAACCTGCCTGCAAAACAACGGTTTTCAATTGATTACTTTGATGACTAATGACAGGGGTTCTTTTGGGATTTCTGATAGAGTCGATCAGCATTTGGTGAGCTTAATTGCCCCCAAGCCAAAATTGTATTTTAATTCATTTTCTTTGATAATTTTCACGCTACTTTAGGTATTGCCTGAAAATAGATCGAGATTATTGCATCGGATAGGCAATCTTCCTGATTATCAAACAATTATTGTCATTAGGTTGTATGCATTTTGTAGATATGTTCCTGATTTGTTGTTGAAATTTCCCTAAATCTTCCTGGTTGTTGAATTTCAATGTGCCTCTGGTACCTCTGGTATTATTGTTAGCCATACAATTATGTCAAGCCACCATGCATTATACAATTTATCCTCACTAATCTACAGTACATGAATGTAGGTTCTCTCCAGTGCTACAATTTAGCATGTCTATATTACCTTGCAAGCGCATTCATGAATTACTACATACAGTAGTTCAATGACGTCCATGCTTTAAAGGCACAATGCTATGTACATGTATGTGACGCAATATGCAGCAGCGAAAAAAATACACGGGGGCGGCGGGCGAATTCGCCCCCGAAATGCCCAAATTCGCCCCCGAAAAAAAAAAATTTGCCCCCGAAAAAAAAAAAAAAAAAAAAAAAAAAAAAAAAAAAAAAAAGATACTTTATCTCCCCAGTCCCACATATTATGACTGCAATTTAGGAACACCATTTGTCACCGACAGTCTTGTGTCGAAATCAGTATAATCTGAGTACTATAGCAATGCTAGAAATATACCAAATCAGTGAACCAGTCAGAATAGAGAGAACTCAATTTTATGGCCCTAAATCAGAATAAAGTCGCCCGAAATGGAGAAAACAATAAATAGGGTGATTCATTTTGGATGCCCTTAACATTTGTGACCGGATAGCAAACCCTGGCACTTGTGGGTAATTCAAGTTTTGAAGAAATAGGCATTTTAAGTTCACTTAATGTGTGTAAAAGAACTATGATTGTAAAATTTAAACAATCATATGTTCACTAATTATTGACAATTAGTTAGAACAAAGGATCAAATGAAAGCTTGTGATGAGGCCTTTGTAATGGTATGAGAATCTACATTTTGATTTTTACAGACAAGTGCCGGGTTTTGCTATAGCCGGTCACATTTAGTAGTGGGCCAAAGCTCATTTTTGGTGGCTCCAGGACAGTTGGCCTGAGTTAACCCTAAAAGGGCCGGGCTATTTGAGGTCTTCAGCAGGCCGGGGGGGGGGGCCATTATGGCCCCCCCCCCTAAGATCTCGGCCGCGGAGCGGCCGATCGCCGTGAAAATTTGCACGCATGATAAGTGAAGTGTATAGAATACAATGGTAATTTTTTTAAAATTTGAAAAATTCATTAATTTGCATATTTATGGTAATTTATGCAAATAAGTCATGAAATTCATATTTTTACCCATAAATCATATATTATTCATAATTAAACTCTGGTTTTCACTACATATATTCTTTAGAGCATGTGGAATAATAATACAACAAAAAAATTAGGAAGAGCCAGGTTCTTCCTTATGTTTTCTATTGTTTTGATAATTTCTTATGTATTTCTTTGTTTTTTTAAACTTATGTATTTTATTGTTTTTGTTGTTTATTTTATTTCTAACTATAATTTAAGTATTTTGAACCCCCAAAACAACATATAAATGTAAACAACACTGAATAACCAATGATAAACCTCATTTTACGAAAATTGATATTTCCATGTTTTGTACACAAATCACGAAATTGAGCGATTTTCGGGCTGACATGCATAGACAAAAGGTCACGTGACTTTGTAACGGTATGTCCGATTTTCGAAATTTTTGTTTTAAAATGTGCGCAAGACCCGAAAGAAAAATGTCACGGAGCAGCGGCGCGTCATCTTACAGCGTTTTGGAGCAATACAAAAAATCGCGGAGGGGGGGGCCATTATGGCCCCCCCCCCGGCCCTATTAGGGTTAAATTGGAGCCCTGACTACAGCAACATGCATACCGCATTCACTGTATATAAGGCCTGCTATATTCACATCTTCCGAAGATGATTCCAGCAGACTCAAGTTCACTGAAAATGTTATGCACATTATAAGGTTCTGCAATATGCATGGTTCTTTTCAACATGTTATGTAGCTTTTTTTGAGAAAAGATCAACACATTTACTATATGTTTGATACATTGTATACATGTACGTACACGTACATTATACATGTATATTGGTTCTGGTACGTATGTGCATTTTTCTTGTGTTGTGTGATAATGAATATTTTTTGTATATATTTATCATTTTCATGTATATTTGTGTGTGTAAGTATTAGAGCTGAGTCAAACCGGATATTTTGCATTTCGAATATGAGTCGTGTAAAAACAATCGGATATCGAATATCCGAAGAAAAAAAAGAAAAAAAAAAATTTTATTTTAATTTTTTTAAATTTTTTTATTTTTAATTTTTAAATAAATATTCTGTCCGTTTTTTCAATTAGAATCGGCAGTACAGTGTGATGTTAGTGTACAAACTGCTGTCAAGATGAAATACTTCGATATATCATCCTTCTAAATTTGGCACTCACTATACCACTTGTATATTAATCCTCTTACCTTTGGTTTATTATTTGTTTTGTTTATTTGTAATTTATGTAAAATACCTTAACTTTTAACTTTAGCAAAAGATAAGCAGGGTTCAATGTGCCATTTTCTGATCGAATCTCTCGAATGGGGATTTTTTTTTTTTCTTTTTTTTTTCGGATATTCGTATCCGAAAATTTGTATTCGGTATCCGACCTTCACGGTCGGATATCGAATAGCCATTCGATTTGACTCAGCTCTAGTAAGTATGTATGTATATATTATGTTTGTGTGGATACCTGTATATGTTTGTGTGTATACATTACATATGCTTGTGTGGAACACGTGCATACAATACATTATGCAGTGTGTTCAAATTGATGCTTGTCCTAGGGTAGTGATTGATAAAGCAGCATTATTGACCTGTCACCTCTTGTTTGTTTTCATCATCTCCATGTGCATCTCCACTATTTGACTAGGAAGAGAGCCAGTGGCATGGTGCGGGGGGGAGGGGGGGGGGGGGCACGTGCCCCTGGCCCTACCTACCCACAATCTATTATATTAATACGGTAAGCTTCAACCCCCCAAATGCCTCCCACTCGAGATATCCTCACCCCGAGAATTCGGCGACTCCCCGACCGTCGGGATCGAAGGATATACGTTTTACGGAGGACAATAAGGTATTCCCGAGTCGCTCCCGCCCCGTGGTCGTCCTCCAGATCGAAGAAAAGGGAAAGTCAGCAATGCGGCATTGCCTATTTAAGGCGCCGAGCATTGACTAACGATTTATCGCCGTAAAATTATTTGTAAGAATATAAATTGGAGTAGATAAAACAAATAATATATTGAGAAACCATTTTAGATATAACACGTTGCGAAACTACCCAGGTTTTGATAAATATCAATATTTATTTTACACGCATGGTATGGTTATGATCGCTATTGCCGATTGGCATTGTGTTTGTAAGTGCATCGACGACAAAATGCGACAACTTCAATTTAGCTGCGCTCATAACACTCTGGCAGAAGGCTGTGCATTGTATTAAGCCAACGGAGTCTTCTTAATCACCCCCGCCGTAACGGAGTTTGTTTGCATAGCTCACTGACCATCGACAATGGTCACTCTTTTGCTCATTCGCTCCGTACACGATTATACATTCTCGCCATCTTGCGGTAAGATTATTGTATTATGCCAGCCGTGAATCAGTGGAAGCTACTACATTTGTACTATACCAGAGAAGACGTCTGGGGGCCGGGGTGTGTGGGGGGGGGGGGGGGGGGGGGGTAGAATGGATGTGGGAGGTATCTGATCATTTATTATGCAATACGTATACTTATAGACAGCTACTATTCCCTTCAAAGGAAAATCAGCATCGGGTTTCACAAGAATATGACAAAATAACGCCGAAGAACTTAGTTTGGATATGAAAAGCTTAGGGGACACGGGGTTATGTTTCATGCAGGCAATTGTGGTCGAGGGAGGGGGGGGGGGGGGGTGGGGGGGTGGAGCGGCGAAGCTACTTTATTAGCAAGTACACGAGCATAACTGTATCTAATTTAATACATTGACCGGATGTATCGTTGGACGGGGCGGGATTGAGTCGCCCGTGTTTATTTTGTCCTATTTAAAGGGATAGTTGACTATTGGTTAAACTTAACTTTAGTAATCAAAACCTGCACCGTTACGGTACAAAATAATAGTTAAAATTTCACCATGCTCGAAAAGTATACACAATTACAAACGACTAAGTAAATCCTCTGTTATCATTCATAAAGAGTCATTGCAACTCAAGAGGGCGCTTCTAAAAGAATGGTTGGTTTGGGCCATTTTCATACAAAATTGTGCATTTAAAGTTTTGTTAAAATAATGATTCAATAGAGATTATCATCAACAACTTTCCCCCGGTGTAGAATTTTTGAATACAAATATGTTTATGGTGTAGATATTTCATCCGTTTCTGAACCGATTTTGATCAAATAAAGGTTATTCTGTCATTAAAATTGTTTGTTCTTTCAAATTTGACAGTTAGTTCTTCCGTGTCTTACAAACAAATATCAAGGGCACTTCGGGAAATACCAATACTCATACTTTGGGAATAATACATTTTTAAAGTATCGCTATATCATCATCGCCTTTCTCTCACAAAAAACCCGCGGATTTCCGCGGGTACAGCTAGTACTTTATTGATAAGAAAACAAGGAGAAATCCTTCACAAAATAAAGAAATACTCGGCTCAGCCATGATATGCCACTGAAGAAACCCAAAGCCAACAAACACTAGTCTTGTAACCTAGACACTTGTTGATAGTATTTTCCAATATATGCGTAAAGTATAGCAACATTTGATTAATGTTGATATGTGGGTTTTCATTTTCAAATGATATCAACAAACAGCAAATCTAAGGTTCCATAATGTTGGCTTCTCCTAAAAGTCATAGATTAGTTGACAAATATTATGTTAATACTTCATTTGAATAGTGTAATATTAATGATACATACTTTAATCTTATTTAAGTTTTAAAGAAAACAATTTAGTCAGTTGTAATCAACATGTTTTACATATAACCATCAAGAAAAAGTATTTCTAGACAAATAATTAGGTTGTACATTATAATGTAACCGGCTATTTCGAATTGAAATGCAAATGGCAACTAGCTCTCTCTTCAAATCCACCCAATGTATGGTTGACCTATACTAAAGTCTGTTTCTAGAGACTAACCGGAATCGAGATATCCAATTGCACTTAACATGATGGCTCAGCTGCATGTACAATCAGATCAAGCCTGTAATTGTGTGCTTTAACATTGTAGATAACTTGGAGTAGTTGCAGGTGAATTTCATTCCTACAGAAATGGACTACAGTCAAAACTGATGAAGCGACCACCTGTCTATAAAGACTGCATTTCTTGATTCCCCAGGAAGCATTTGACAAACCTGTCGATAAAGACCACCTGCTCCTAATTTTATGCAACCTTTTCTCAGTTTTCTGTCTCCGTGGTCTTTACGGATGGATTTGACTGACATATAAAAGAAAATCTTGATGAGCTGCAAAATTTTGTTAGCAGCAGAACATTATTAAACAGTCAAATATGGCGTATGAAGCATCGATATACACACTATATACAATGTAGCACGCTGCACACTACCGAATGCGCGACATTGAAGCCGTCGCAAATATCTAAAAGTACACCCAATACAAAAGGTGCTCCATTCACTCGCGTAAATCGATTTACGCGAGTGAATGCCAGAGCACTTTTGTATTGGGTGTACTTTTCACACTGTCGCTGGCTTCATGAAGAGGGCGCTATTGCTATATCAAGTATTTTTATATCCATGGTATGAAGGAGTAGGGGGTTTAGAAAACTTTTAGAATAAATTAGATTCATGTTTTTATTAAAAACTATTTGATTCTGAACTAGACTTTACTGAACATACTATATAATACATGCATACATGTACATCCAACATGTGTGATTAGTACCCTGGGGGTAATTCATATATAAGAAGCTATTGAAGCATGCTGAAGAGCTGTATACAAAAAGGCCATAGTGCTGCCTAAATGTCAAGCGACTTTCCCCTTTTACTAGCATTCCAGCGTTCTTTAATTGTCCCGTCCCATGTAAAGCAGAGAATTGTGTACGTTGTACTGCATAGGAAAGTGTGTGATGTGTACGATGTGCCTGAGAAAGAGGGAGTATGTGTGTGTGTTAACGTGTTTGTTTGTTGCAGGTGTGTATGTGCACACACTTGCTTGTGTACATGTGTGTGTCTGTAAGCACCCCCAACCGAGGACATACCCTAACCCTAACCCTATCCAACCACGGACACATTTCCAACCGTGGACCGTCCTCGTTTACTTAACTAGTGCAAAGGATTGCTAATTCATATGCCATTCATATGCGCGCGCATCGAAAATCCGGAAAAATTAACGTGCACCCCGTACGTCCACGGTTGGACGCAGAAAGTCAAACACATACACAATAGTCCTCGGTTGGACGCAGAATATCAATGTGACACATATTAGTGTGTCCACGTTTGCATAGTACAAGGATTTAGGTCCTCGATTGACATGGCTTACAGGTATGTGTGTGTGTGTGTGTGTGTACATGATTGAGTGTATGTGTACGCTCTGCATGTTTTGTGGGTGGTGAGAGTACATGTAGGTGTGTATGTGTGTGTGTGTGTTTGTATGGCATGTGTATTGGAATGTTTGTGTGGGTTTTACTGTATGTGTCTGACTGCGTGGGTGTGTATCTGTGTACATGTATGTGTCTGTGACTGCGTGTGTGTGTGTGTGTATGTATAGTGTGTTGCGATCAATCGCAAGTCAGAAAATCATTTTAAGACTTGCGATTAATCACAACTGATCGCAACTATTTTATATGCAGTACCTCCCGGCTGAATGCATACTTCATCAAAGAAAAGCTACCACAGCAATTGACTAACAATTAGCAATAAAATTAGTGATGATTTACTGGTGAATTACATTATTTAGCATAGTAATTAGTTCAATATCAACTTCTTTGTTTCTTTTCCCTTTTCAGTTGCTCAGTACAGGTTTGACCCAAGCAGTCAGTTCCTCAGTTCTATCACCGTGGAAGTGGATTTCTTACAAAAGAAAAAGTAAGTGAACACATCTTGGCCCCGTTGCAGAAAGAGATACACTCGATTGTAAGTTACAATTAATTGTAATTCAGATCATGTGTTCTAAATGTGTGAATAAATCATTAAAAAGAATCTTGCAATGATATCGGTATTTGACTGAAGTCTCAAATATCACTTTTGGAAAAAATCTTTAATACAAATTGAATGGATCACTCTAAGGTACGGTAACTGTTACAGAATATTAAAATGGGTTTTGATTATGCAAATGTGTCCCTAATTTGGGAGATACATGTATGATTGAGCGAAATTGTTCTGGAAGACTTTATGATTGAAGTAAAATCAATGGGCAAATGTGATTAAATCTGACATAAATGTTCACCTTTATCACTGAAACTATCACACATCATTCAAAAGAATCTAATAATGATTTCATTGACCCATACAGTCTTATAAATTGCTCCTCGCAGCTAAAATAATTTAATGTCTAGATTTTGACAATTTAACTCGATCTCTTTAATGTCTCATCTTTATTTTTTTCAGTGTCACTCAAGAGGCGTTCGATTCGGACAAGATGGTGGTAGATTTCTTGGATGCGTTTGATCGCGCGGCTTTTACTCTGGACCAACAACTCGTCTGCCAGTTCTACAACAAGAAGCTCATGGGATTAGTTGTTAAGGGGTTGGAAGGTAAATTTTGTCATTCAATAATATTAAAGATAATGATGATGAGGGTGACGGTGACAATGACGATGGTGATGGTGATGATGGTGGAAGTTGTGGTGGTGATGATGATGATGATGATGATGATATGGTTTTGGATTTCTTGGATGCATTTGATCGCGTGGTGTCCAGTCTGGACCAACAACTCATCTGCCAGTTCTACAACAAGAAGCTCATGGGATTAGTTGTAAAGGGGATGGAAGGTAAGTTTATTCAATTAACTCCTTGAGTGCCAAGCTCGCATTTTTGCGAGTTACAATACACACAAATTCCATAGAGCATTACAATCCTTGGCACTCTAAGAGTTAATAATAGTAATAATAATGATGATGATGGTAATGATTATGATGATGATGATGATGATGGTGATAATGATGTTGATGTTGGTGATGATGATGTTGGAGATGATGGTGGTGATGATGGTGATGGTGGTGATGATGGTGGTGATGATGATGGTGGTGATGGTGGTGATGATGGTGATGATGATGATGATGATGATGATGATGATGATGATGAGGATGGTTGGCAATTTCTTGGATGCCTTTTATCGCTTTGCATTCAGTCTGGACCAACATCTCGTCTGCCAGTTCTACAACAAGAAGCTCATGGGATTACGTGTAGTTGTTAAGGGGATGGAATGTATGTTTATGCATGATGATGATGATAATGATGACGACGACGACGATGATTAGTGATTTTAATGATGATGATGATTTAACAATTTAGCAGCTACACATTTGCTAAACACACCAAATAAAGGTCTATGTTCTATTATCGATGGTGAATTTTATCTGGTGCTGCTGGTTAGCAAGCATGTTTGACCACTGGGCATTTGGTGTCTACTTCACTTGTCTACAAGCAGCACTATAGTCTGATGTTAGCCATGGTTTTAATCCATGATTAACATAAATCTCCTAAATGTAAATTCTAGCTTTAAGGGGACCACCAGGCAAAGAACAACACATTATTATATGTTTTGGTACCGTTTTGTGATATCAAATAGATACCCAACATTTTGCAAAGGGTTGTGTAATTCATAAGCATAGCAATTAATTTCCACCACTTACGGAACCACTATTATTTCATGGTTCCGTACGGGCCAAACATTTGCGAGTGCGCCAATGCTATTCACGCGTAAGTTTGTAGACAATAGATTCCCGGGTGATTCGTTCGCTCTGCACACATTAGTCTTCGCAATTCAGACCGCATGAACGCATGCTTTAGAATGGTGATGCGTTTTCCAATGATATATTTTTTTTCTGGAAACATATTTTTGTGAACTTGTTGATGGAATGGAATACTAAAGATGTTACCTTTCTTTAATAAGAATATTATTTTTGGGTGGTGGTACCCTTTAAGGGTTAATTTCTAAACTTGATTGACGATAGTCATTAACAAGGTTTCTTTCAACAGTACAGTTTATACATTATGTAATTGTGCCATTTTCTTTGATCTTATCACAGCTGCCGATGTATCCATTCTGAAAGGGGGAAAAGCATCAGCATCAGCATCGGCACAGAAACCTAGTGGCAAGGTATTCCAAATGTTACTTTGGAAAATCCCTCATTTCCATTTCACCATGTTTCTCCATTTTGAAATCAGCAATAGCCATTTTACATTCAGTGCAAACAAATGGATATTGCACATTGTGTACCTGTACAGATTACTTTATGACTGTTATTTCACTTTTGAAGCTGATTATTTTTTTGTAATGAGTCACACCCTAAACTTTTAAATGAAGTTACCTTTTTAGAAATTGTTTTTCATAAAACTATACAGGCTGGCCCCCAAAAAACGGAACAGGGCACTTCCCAAAATAAAGTAACAAAATGATTACTTCCATCGGATAGGGTGTCTTTTCCAATGAAAAACGATACCAAGAACAATAATTTTGGTCGTGTAGTTTTTGTTTTAGGGCACTGTGAGTGACACCATGTCGGGTTCCCATTTTTGTCAATTTTTACCAAGTCAGTGCCTGATAAATCGCACTTACTGCCCTACATAGCATCGAACAACGAGCAATACGCGCACAATTGTTATTGTGCATTCAGCTGTGTGCCGAGAGAATGGGCATGGTTGTTCGATGCTATGACGGGCAGGAAGTGCGATTAATCAGGCACTTGCTTGGTAAAAATTGACAAAAATGGGAACCTGACATGGTGTCACTCACAGCGCCCTAAAACAAAAACTGCACGACCAAAATTACTGTTCTTGGTTTCGTTTTTCATTGGAAAAGACATAATCATTTTGTTACCACAATTTTGGAAGTGCCCCGTTACGTTTTTTGGGGGCCACCCTGTATATCCGCCTACTCACAAAGTAAAATTTCCTGCAGTAAAAAAAGAAAAGAAAAAAAAAAGAAGTTTTGATTCGAATGGAATTCCGATTAGACCAAATGATTCCATTTATTCTTCTACTTGTTTTTTTTTTTTTATTTCACATGCCAATATAAATCTAATTAATGCTTTTGAACATGCACTTCTCGCACTAGTTTATATCTTGACCGTTTAATACTTAGATTATTTAATTATGAAGCATTTTGATTTTCGTTTGTGACAATGTTTGTCTGTGTAGTAAATTTGTATATATATTTGTTGTTTTTATCATGACCAGGATGTAAAGATCGGTGTTCTTTATCAGAACACTCAGGTGATATTTGAGAAGGCAGAGGGCTCAGCACTCAACCTCATTGGCAAAGCAAAGGGGTGAGTTTGTAGTCTGTTTTAACAAGATTTAAGAATGTAGTATATTCACTAAAATACTGGGTTAAAAAACAAACTCTTGGCACTTTTTAATGTGAATAAATACACAAATATGGCATGAATTCTATCTATATTGAAGCAGAAGATTGCTAAAAAGTGTACTTTTTTGTTGGGTGTGATTGTGTTGCATTATTCACACTCAATTTCGGACAATCAATCAGACTGTTCAAAAGTAGAGCGATCTATTGCTTTATAGAATACGTGCTACCCTTTTCAAGTTATTCACAAACAATAATTTCCAAGAGTTTGTATTCAACACCCAGTATAAAGCACATTGCTTCCAAACAGTTGTTGGTGAACTATGAACCAGCATGTCGGTAATGGCATTCGGTCTAGAATGTGAATTATATTCATTTGGTAAACAGCACTAATGTAGTTACTCTGTCATTTGACAATGCTAATTGTATTTTACGTAAATACATTAAAAACATTATTTTATTTAACCAATTTTAATATGAATTTTCAAATAAATATATTTTTCTTTTCTTTTCATAGCCCAAAGCATAATTTTGTATGTAAATTTAAGTAAATTATTAAACATTATTTTTCTTTTCTTTTCATAGCCAAAGCGCATCTCAATCCATCATCAATCCAGACTGGGATTTCAGGAAAATGGGTATCGGAGGTCTAGACAAGGTAAGTGTCGTTTGTACTGCAAGTTAAAAGTTTCCGTGCAACTGGGCAGTGCATATTTCTCTTTGTGTAGCTGTATGAGGTGTTGAGGCACGATCGGAGAAGCGCTCAACTTCTTATCATTGGACCCTAGTTCGAACCCAATAGATGCCACGGCACTTTGGTTGTTCAGTAGGGCATTTAATCCACTTTGCTATCATATCATAGAAATACACCATGTTATCAACCCATCTTCAGTTTTTGCACATCTCAACAAGTTACGAGATCCCTTTAATGTTTAGCTTCTATGTAATATTCTGTGGGCTTGTATCTTTACTACTGAGAACAGAGCACAATAACAGTCCTCAGAAGGTAGTTTAATTGTTGTGGGGGGGGGGGGGGGCCTCCTGGGCCTGAGCCCCCCTCCCCCCCCCCCCCCCCCCCCCCCATTCTTCAAGCCTGCTTTTTTTGTTGTGTGTGTGTGTGTGTGTGCTTTCTTGCTGCTTGCTTGTAGTTTTGATTTGGGGGCTTTGAATATTTAAAAAGCAAATAAAAGCTTCTGGAGGCTCCGACCCTGAATCCCAACTGAAGCGGCTTGCGTATACGTGCTCACAAGTTGCAACCCCCCTCCCCTCTTCCCTTGGGGATTTCCTGGCTTCACCACTTGTGTAGCAACAGGTGCAATATTGATATAATATGCATAACAGAGGTAATTTTCCATGGAAACATTCTTTTTTTTTTCTTTTTTTTCTACAGGAATTCTCCGATATCTTCAGGAGAGCCTTTGCATCACGTGTATTTCCTCCAGAATTTGTGGAACAAATTGGTAAGTATTATCCATTCAAAACTAGTTGCAAAATTACTCTGGCTGAGGCCTATACGAAAATCAGTGAGATTTGGGTTGTCCGGGGAAATATAATTTGCTACAAAATATTTGTTGAATTGTGACTAATATTTTTTTATCAATTATTGTGCATTGTGAAAGCTTCTACTTATGAAGTGTTCTTTGTGTAAACAAAAATATTTACACTCGGTTCAGTTTTTTTAAATTTCTGACCAAAGTTCAAACAAAAAAGAGTTTACATATGTGAAAGAAAATTAACAGACACAATGAAAACTAAAATCATATATTAATTAAATGTTTTGTGAATTTTTCCAAATGGTTGAATTCATAATCAATAGTGAAAGCTATTTCTTGCTTGTTCCTTTTTTCCCCTCAAATTTCTATAATTTAATGTTATTTTCACATAATTATTATCCCTGTCATAACCAAAAGCGAGTGATAAATAGAAAACAAAATCAGTCTTTTAAAATTTGATGTACATGTATAACTAAGACAAGCATGCTTAAATTCTTTCTCACTTTTATTTTACTACAAAGAATGATGCGATTTAATTATAAATGACTTGTGACTTCCATTTCTGTTCATAGGCGCACAGCACGTCAAAGGAATATTGCTGTTTGGACCACCAGGTAAGTTATTTTAATAACATGTTTAATAAAAGAAAATCTTAAAATTCAAATTTAAAATCTTGCTGTAAAGAATTGTATTGTCTTATTGGAAGAACAGCATTCATACAATCTTTTCTTACCCATAATTAATTATTTCATAGAAACAAGTGTGGTGGGAATTGTTAGCATAACTTCAAGAAACATTTATATTGAGAGTACTAAATGGTTATTTTACAATGTATTGATGCATATCATTGTTTTGTGTATATTCTATCTTTATTGATACTAATTTTGTTTGAAACCAACCTGTTTTAAATAGGTACTGACCAGTAAGACCCTGATGGCAAGAACCATTGGCACCATGTTGAACTACAGAGAGTCACAGATCGTCAACTATCCAGAAATCCTCAACAAGTATACTTTTGTACTAATGTTTTGTTCAGGTACTGGCAAGACGCTAACGGCAAGAACCATCGGCAAGATATTAAACTCCAGAGAGTCCCAGATTGTCAATGCTCCAGAGATTCTCAACAAGTATAGTGTACTTGCTCCCCTCTAATATTTTGTCTTTATTTATTTTTTATCAGGACTAATTTTATTTATGAATTAATTTTTTTATTTTTTTAATGATAGGAACTGGTAAGACCCTGATGGCGAGAACCATTGACACCCTCCAGAGAGCCACAGATTGTCAATGGTCCAGAGATCCTCTGCAAGTACATTGTATTTTGTATGCCCTCTTAATTTTTTTAATTTTATTTATCACCTTTTGATCATTGTTTATTCTGATTTTATTTTGTATTTTGTTATTTTTTTTAATCATAGGAACTGGTAAGACCCTGATGGCGAGAACCATTGGCACCATGTTGAACTCCAGAGAGCCACAGATTGTCAATAGTCCAGAGATCCTCTGCAAGTACATTGTATTTTGTATGCCCTCTTAATAATATTTTTATTTTATTTATTACCTTTTGATCTTTGTTTATTCTGATTTTATTTTGTATTTTGTGATTTTGTTTAATCATAGGAACTGGTAAGACCCTGATGGCGAGAACCATCGGCACCATGTTGAATTCCAGAGAGCCACAGATCGTCAACGGTCCGGAGATCCTCAACAAGTTTGTGGGAGAGTCAGAGGCCAACATCAGGAAGCTCTTCCAGGCGGCAGAAGAAGAGCAGAAAAAAGTGGGTTTAATTTTGTTCGAGTTATTTTATTACTGAATTTTGAAGTATTTTTGAATGCTTAAATGCAAACATGTGGGTATGAGTGAGCACAATGCAATTTGCATTATAGCCCATTTTAATTCTATTTGAACTATTCTATGCATTTATACGTTTTTGAAAATGTTTATTGTTATCGAAGAGTCTGAAACCACATTTTGCATTTTTTACAACGTGACAATTGAAATGAATCAGAATCTGAATTCCCTTTGAAAAAAAATATATTGTAATCTTTTCATACATCAACAATAATTAAAGAATATTGACTGGCCTTGAGGGCGACACGGCAATATTTGTAGTGTAGCCCGAAAGTCCAGTCAATATTGTAATTATTAACTAATCAGACATCTCGAGCGAACATGCAATATATTAATTTAAAGGGTACAAATTGCACAATTCTTACAATTATTGAATGATGTTTAAAAGTTTTAACCAATATGCATACATCTTCAACCCAGTTTGTAAAGAATCATTACTTAGCTAGCGCGTAACACATTATTACGTCATAATTAGACACGCGCTAATCATTAAAAAACACGCGTATCCTGATTTTGCGCACTAGCGCGCCTTCATACTCGGATATATTATTGACCGGCAAATTACACACAAAATCCCATTTACTTTTCTGAGCGGTCAATAAGATTTTGTCCATTGGTTTACTGTGTGATCTTATTGACCGGCAAATTACACACAAAATCCCATCGACTTTTCTGAGCGGGCAATAAGATTTGTTTTCACCCGTAGTTTTGTTGGCCTACTTAACTTGGAGGGCAATATCGTTTTAAAATTGCCCTGCTCAGATGTCTGCTATGGTTAATAATATACCATATCATTGCCATTTCATTTTCCTTTGCCCAGCTTGGAAACAACAGCGGTCTTCACATCATCATCTTTGATGAGATTGATGCCATTTGTAAGCAGAGAGGTACCATGGTAAGTGTTTCTCCTTCCTAAATGATGGAAAGGGAGCTGTTTAAAATGTCACACCCCTCATACATTGTACAATCCTATGTTCGAAATTTTCAAAAGCACAAATATTCATGATCTACTGTTGTATATTCATTAGTTGAATGTTTGCTATCTCAAAGTAATTTTCTGTAGTCGTGAAAGGGCTGATGTTTTGGCATGGTTGCTAATCAATTCTTAATCAGTTCAAACCTATCTAAGATTAACAAATTCCTTAGAAAATGAACTTCATGCTATAATTTTGAAAGAAAATTTGATTATTTTAAGTGTGTATTTATTTCTTCATCTTTGTAAAACATCTTTCTCCAGTCTGGAAGTTCTGGTGTTCATGATACAGTCGTCAACCAGCTGCTATCCAAGATTGACGGCGTGGAGCAACTCAACAATGTTCTCCTCATAGGTAAATAGGCTGTTTTCGCAAATGCTACGGAAGGGCTGAGTACGGGGGAAGCAGTCAGCTGTGACCGTACCCGTACTCTGGCTACGTCGCAAACTATTTGCAGTTTCGCAGTGAAGAATACGGGGAACGTCTCCTTGCTCGAGTAAACAAGCGCGCTGATTGGCTGACCCATTGAAGTAGTACACTTCAATGGGCTGACCACGCCGCTCCGTACTCGCTCTACACCCAACGCTAGTTCAGCCGACAACCGTAGTAGATTTCCACGGTACGGGGGTATTTTCGGACTGAGTGCGACCACCCGCTGAGATTAGCGTACTAGATTACCCCCCGAAGCATTTGCGAAAAGCCTCTACTATCTGCCTCTAAAACACTGCTGGCATTCACATGTCTAAACTAAGGGAGGTTTCCAACAGCAATCAGGGATAATAATACATGCACAATAATGGGATGTAACGAGGGAGATTTTCAAATGAATTGTTAGGATGTGGAAAGGTCTTTACATTTCCAAGGATCCTCCTTCAGAACAAGGGGGACTCCTATACCCATGGTATCCTGTGTAATACCAATATATACATTTATCTAAACACAGCAAAGGAAAAACATACCTGTAAATACATTTAGATACAAACATAATGATATAAACGTAATGATAATACAAACGTGTACCCATATAATGTAGAAATATTAAGAACAAACATGGATGCATAAAAATAGTGAACTAACAAGAAGACATATCTGAAATTACTAAAAGACGACTTGGAAAAGATAATCAAACTAGTCTTAAAAGATTCAAGGGATGTAATAATATCTCTAATGTGTATTCCTTGTTTCTTCCAGGAATGACCAACAGGAAGGACCTGATAGATGATGCCCTCCTCCGACCGGGAAGGTTGGAAGTCCAGATGGAGATTGGTAAGTGGATTTCATCATTCATTTTATATATGTGACCGGCTATAGCAAAACCATGCACCTGTCAGTAAAAATCAAAATGTTGATTTTCACACCATTAGAAAGGCCTCATCACAAGCTTTCATTTGATGCTTTGTTATAACTAATTGGTCAATAATTGGCGAAGATATGAACTCCAATGGAATGAGGTGTTTATTGCAATGGGTCTTCAGTATATTCCATCTATAATTCAGAGATGCCAAGATATGATTGTTTCAATTTTACAATCATAGGTCTTTTACACACATTGTGTGAACTTAAAATGCCCATTTCTTCAAAACATGAATTACAGACAAGTGCCGGGTTTTGCTATAGCAGGTCACATATGGTTTGAAATTTATATTAGTCTGCTTGGTATTTTTAAAATCTATAAATTATATTTTTTCTGCTCTAAATTTCATCAGGTCTCACAACAACAAAAAGGCCGACACCAGTTTCTTGAGATCTATGTTGCTTTGATATGAGATAACAAGAAGCTGTGTGATGATGCCAAAAGGATGTGACACAAAAAGAACAAATTTTAATTTTACAGCAAGATTATGTATTTTTTCCGCTCTAAATTCCATCATGTCTCCCAAACGAAGACGGCTGACTGCAGATTCTTGAGAAATATGTCGCTTAGACGCGAGATAACAAGAAGCTCTGTGATGATGTCATAATTCATTTCAAATTATTTTCAATTTACATTGATATTTGCTCAATATATCCCTGTCAAAAGGAAGTGACTTGAGGAGAACGCACTTTAATTTTTCAGCATGATTATTTATTTCCGCCCTAAATTCCATCAGGTCTCCCTGACGAAGCAGGCCGACTGCAGATTCTTGAGATCTACGTGGCGAAGATGCGAGATAATGGGAAACTGTGTGATGATGTCAACATAAAGGAACTTGCTTCGCTCACCAAGAACTACAGCGGGGCTGAGATAGCGGGTCTGGTCAGGGCGGCGCAGTCCATGGCCATGAATAGTCTTATCACTGTGAGTTCTGCCTTTAATCTACACAAACTTTGCCGAGGTCAAGACCATATATTGACTGGACTATTATAATGAATCTACCCTGGTATCAAACTATGGACACATAAATGGATAACTCACAATCAATAATTTACCTGAACTGAAGTGGCTGGGAGGGGTTGCTGTTTTTGTGATGTCATTTCACATAGTGAAAATTTAATGCCTGAGATAGCGGGTCTGGTCAGGGCGGCGCAGTCCATGGCAATGAATAGTCTTATCACTGTGAGTTTTACTTCATATTTTAATCTGTCTTTCAATTTCCCCCAACTACCTCAACAACCTTAATAATTAATCTACAAAATAGCTGGTGTCACACAGGGGCCAATTATCTAGATAATTTGCCCCTGTGTGACACCAGGGCCAATTATCTAGATAATTTGCCCCTGTGTGACACCAGCTACAGAGTCATATGTGAACTCCAATGGAATGAGGTGTTTATTGCAATGGGTCTTCAGTATATTCCATCTATAATTCATAAACAAATAATGTTTAGGTCAAAATTTCTACTTTGCAGAATTTGATTACATATATCATCAACATATTCTGGAAATTTCAACCCCTAATTCTAATTATATATCACTCAAAACTTAGATGTTGTGAAGAACCTTCAGTTCGGTCATTTTATTTTCTGAGATTTTGAGCAAATCTCTTCTCAATGCCGCGCGCACGCAGCAACAAATTATCATTTTGCTTGGACAGCAGTGATTGGTAAGGTACATGTATGTCTCTTCCATTCCAGGAATAACAATAATAAAATACATACCTTGTTGGTTAACCGCAGTGAGCAAAAACTAACCTGTAAAACTATGATTTACTCTACTGTTTGACTGTCCAAAGCATATATATATTGAAGTCGGCAAGATCACAGATTATAGGAATTGTAGGAATTACCGACTATCTATTACGAATGACTATTTTTGGTTTCGTATTTGTTAACAAAGACTGGGGTCTATGCAGTGATGTTCTGTGTTCAGGCCAATTGGGGGGGGGGGGGGGGTGGCATGTGGCATGTAAATTATTGGAGGGCATTACAGAGCATGGTGGCTGAGCGGTTAGAGTGTCCGCCCTCATGCACGGAAGGTCCTGGGTTCGAACCCAGACTGGGTCATACCAAAGACTTTACAAATGGTACCTTCTGCCTTCTAGCCAGGCGCTCAGCATTTATAAAATGGGGAAGGAAAGTTAATTCCTGCAAATTATTGAAGAGTTTATCATAGTTTTACAGAGGACTGGCCCACTTCTGTAGCTTGCACTACATTTAGTAGACATGTGGCCTAGGGCTCATGAATCAGAGATAGGCACCGCCTTATGTGCCAAAATTGTTGGCACAGGAAGGACTTTAACTTTTTTTTGTTTAACACTCTATGTATTTCTTTATTTTAGAAAGGATTTTCCCTTTATGTTTTTAGATTTTAATATGCCCCCCTCCCCCCCCCCCCCCCAATACCCATGCCCCCAGCACAATGCCATTGGGTCTATGGATAATATGTTTTTATAAAGAACTGGTTCAACATTTTCCTTCTATTTTTGTTCCACCATCAGGCTTCATCCACAGTGGAGGTTGACTATGAAAAGGCCACCAAAATGCAGATCACAAGAAAACACTTCTTAATAGCCATGGAGAAGGACATCAAACCAGTAAGTTTCTTTCTTTTTTTTTCTATCAAGTTCGATCTAAATTAAGATATAGGTAGACTGATCAGCATATTAATAAAGATGCATCACTTTGCATGGTCCCTCACACTTTCTGACGGTTGAGGTTTGTTTCATTTCATTTATTCAATTTCATTTATTCGTTTATTCAAAAGTTAAAACAATACAATGTATATATACAAATATAAAAGTGTTCAGGGAATACCCGGTGAAAGCCATGGCGTGTAAGGTTTATATAGCTTTTGACCAGGACAAGTATGAACATGTGTTTAAAGAGTCATTGTGGCATGATGGCATTAAAGAGCAACGTTCTAGAAATCTAGAGGTCTCTGGTTCAATTTGTCATTTTCTTCATTTTCAAGGTCATTACAACTCAAAATTTAATTCTCTAAGTTTGTCATCATGAAAGTGTTGTGTAACTGTTCAGATAGTCATTTTTACATGTTGAATATTTCAAAAATATTACCTAAAATGTTAATACACTATGAATCTAAATGTAAACTTGTAGATAAAGTAGAACTTTTCCTGAGCATGTACAATGTTCTAATTCTCAAATTTTCAACAGGCATTTGGTGTCAGCTGCGAGAACTTTGACAAGTTCATTCTAAATGGCATCATCGACTGGGGAGAACCAGTGCAGAGGGTGATCGCTGATGGAGAGCTGATGGTCAAGCAGATAAGGTCCAGTGACCGTGTGCCGCTGGCTAGCATCCTCATGGCAGGTTAGAGATTCAGTACTCGTTATAACACCTCGTTTATATTGTTTGCTGTGAGGCAACATTTTATCAATCCATGGGTTTAATGGAAGAAGAGCTGATGGTCAAACATAAGGTTTAGTGACCGTGTACCACTGGCTAGCATCCTCATGGCAGGTTAGAGATTCAGTGTTTGATTCTACATTTTTTATATTGGTGTCACACACATTATCTATTTAGACCCCAGCCTGATTATGTATGGGACAAACAACAATATACAGTGTTTTAAATACATGTAATACCCTCATTTTACAAGCGTTGCTTTTTAAATTGGCTCCTCCTCATTTTAACAACAAATAACAAGTATACAATTGAAAATTATATCTGTAAAATTGTATATAAAGTCGTTTAAGATTGCATGTGAGAAATCTTGATATATTTACCTTCGATATTGTTTATGTTACATGTAGTTGAAAATGTAGAAAATTAACCAATCAAATCAAATCTAATCAAATATTTTCCCAACAGGTCGACAGGGAAGTGGTAAAACTGCTCTGGCAGCCAAACTAGCCCTGGGGTCAGATTTTCCATTCATCAAGATCTGTTCACCGGAGGACATGGTGGGGTTCTCAGAGTCGGCCAAATGTCACGCCATCAAAAAGGTATGATAAGTATTACTACTTCCACTACTAGTAATAATGTGATGTAATAATAATAGTAATAATTATTTCTATGATAAAAAATAATTATGATAATACATGTAAAAAGGTAATAATGATAATTATAGTGATTATATTTATTTACAAATAACTTGTTTCCCCTCACATATCAATCTTACTTTACTGACAGATATTTGAGGATGCATACAAGTCACAGGTCAGCTGCGTAGTAGTGGATGACATTGAGAGGTTACTAGGTGAGTTGTCATGCCAACTGCAAATTATTGGTCACACTTGCATTTGTTTAATATTTCTGTTTTGTAGTTTCTTCACTCAAAACTTCTATTTGCTCTGAATAAGTCATCAGAAAAATAATTGTTCATGATCTGTGATATCAAAATCTTCTGTATCTTATTGATAAAATAAATATCATAGTAATTGAATTTTGTAACCAAGTACTGTGTGCTGGATTGTAATCTTTGACCCGTTGCACAAAGAGTAGCAATCGATTGTAAAGTTGCAATTAATTGCAGGTCAGAAAATATGCACATTTGAACCAATCAGATTTGTGAATTTAGCCACATGATCTGACTTGCAGTTAAAGGGGCCTTGCAAACCAAATGCATGTTAACTTCTGTATTAGTGAACACATTCAATATTTGTGAACTGTTTGACCTAAATATGTTTTGTATATTTTCAAACATTTTATCTTTTAATTGTCTTCATGTTGCTAAGCCCCACCTCCTAAAAAACCCTCCAGAGTGAATTATATTATTGACTGGTTGTGACATCATCATCACAAGATAACAATAGGCAATAATGAATTGAATGAAGTGTCAGTAGTCAAACTACTAGGAGTGCTAGTCCAAAACGACCTGAAATGGTCCAGTCAAGTAACCGAAATCGTCAAGCGAGCAAGCATGAGACTTCATATGCTCCGCATTCTGAAGGGTTTCAAACTTCCTGCAGAAGATTTGCTGGTTGTTTATTGCTCATATGTGCGGCCTGTTGTAGAATATTGTGCGCCTGTTTGGCATTCTGGCCTAACTGAACAACAGACGACGCAGATTGAGAGAATCCAGAAAAGAGCATGCTTGGTTCGCAGTACAATACCTATGTAGATGCATTAGGCCTCCCGTCTCTGTCTGCCCGGAGAGAGAAATTGTGCTTAAATTTGGCAAAGGGATTAACAAAGCCTTCTTCTCCATTCAACCAATGGCTTCCTCCCTCACGTGCCTCATTGAGCTCCCGCACACTCCGCAATGGCCAGGACTATTCGGAGGTCTTTTGTAGGACCGAGAGATACAAGAAAAATGCCCTGCCATACCTCATACGGCTATTGAATGCAAACTCATAATTCACTCATAAAACACTTGTATTTTGTTAAGGAAACATATTGTGTGATACCACCAGACGTTTTGACTCACTGTATTCGGATTTGACTTTTATAAATGAAGATGTTACATCTTTTTAATTTCCTCTTCTGCCCTGAACACTACCATTATAGCCCGCAAGTCCACCATAATTTACTTAGTGACTTGTACTTTACGACCTGTAGTTACGACCATTGAAGTATGATAAAAACCATTATCTCGGTGCAATATGTTATACCCTTTAATTTTTATTTTTATTTTTATGTTTAAAAATAGGATCCGTATTATATGCATACATTTTGTTTGTTAATAGTTTTTGTATTTTATTAATAGTATTTATATTGAAATATTATCATAGATTTATGTATTGTATACACTATGCTCAGATATGTGTTATATACCCACTATCTTATATTAATTACCCCGCTTACAATTTTGATATACTTTATTATTATATATCTCCATCATTCATTATGGTTTACCCTTTATTGGCTTCCATTGCCATGATTGCCTTACTCATTATGACGTCCATTCATTTTTGTTTTTGTTTTGTATTTAATTCCTTAAAAGATTGTAAGAATTTGTATAATTTTCAATTAATTTTTTCCACATACATTTTATTTTATTTTAGTTTTCAATTAAATTTAAATCTAATCAATTAAACATTAATTTATTATTGGAATGATATAACAGGAAATAGTTTCAAAATTTAATCATTTTATATTATGTACACTTGTATATTTATATATTTGTAATGTGCTCTTTTAAGTTAATGTGTTTTAAATGTATATTCATTGTAAATTGTACTCAATTCAACCTGTTGGCTGCCATGTACAATATTTTATACCGCAATAAATAAAAAATAAATAAATTTGAACCAATCAGATTTGTGAATTTAGCCACATGATCTGACTTGCAATTAATCGCAAGTTTACAATCAATTTCTGCAATGGGGTCCTAGTGTGAGTTGTCTTAAAGCATCATTTTTACAAATAGTTCATAAATGATGTCACTGTTAATTCATCACTTTTGTATAAAAGGAAGGGAATATGATGCAATTCAAATTGAAGTGAAGTAAATGAAAAGTGAGCAAACAAAATTCGACTTTGGCAGGACCTAAACATGCCAGGGGGGTGTTTCACAAAGATCCTAAGTTGAACTTATCTCTAAGTTGGACTTTAAAAGTATGGAAAGCCATTAGTTTCTTTGAAAAATTGTTTAAAAAGTCCTTTTTCAAAGGCATAAAATGTTGATTTAAATCATTAATATTTTCTATTATCAAGGAGATTCCATGTTTTTTATGTAAAATTTATGACAGTCTAAAATACTTGCATTCTTGGTTTTGAATATAGTTTATTCTAAGGCTACACATGGCTTTCCATAATAGATAAGTCCAACTTAGAGTTAAGTTCAACTTAGGATCTTTGTGAAACACCCCCCAGCTCCATATTGCAACACAGGTGCAGAGCTGAGCTGCAAAACAGTCCAAGCCAAACCCCAATTTTGCGTATGTATTTTGTATTTATTTTATAATTTTAACGTTTCCTTCCTCAGACTATGTACCCATTGGTCCTCGCTTCTCCAACCTTGTGCTCCAAGCCCTCCTCGTTCTTCTCAAGAAAGCTCCTCCAAAGGTAAGCAATTTCCTCAAATAAAATTGTATGCATTTAAAAAAACTTATTGTTCGATTATTTGTCCTTTTGGTTTTGTTTCATGTCATCTCTAAAGTTCTGTGTTGATTTTGGTACGCATCTGATGAGCTGAGTAATACTTTCAAACATTACGGCCTTCTTGGAAAGTAGTATTAAAGCACTGAAAAGCCTACTCTGGGCAAACATAACTGATTTCACTTCAGTTTTCATTTATTTTCATATTATTTTCCACAAATTTGAAAACAAATATACAATTGCAAGAAATAGAACAATGAAGATAGAAACAAAATGTACAATATGACAAATTAGAAGTGTGGCGGGTTAGCGCTTAGCAGAGACCATTTTCTTAACCCTAGGCTAATTGATATTATTTATTATTGTATTTTTCCATTGTAGGGGCGAAAGCTGTTGATAATTGGCACAACCAGCTGCTACGAAGTCCTTGAAGAAATGAAGATGAGCGATATCTTCAGCACCCACATCAGAGTGTCCAGTCTGCAAACAGGACAGCACATCTACAAAGTCTTGGAGGTGAGTAAAAGACACAATTATGTGGCTATGGAGATTGTGATGAAAAATAATAAGATCTTTCTAGCTCAGTTGGTAGAGCCAAACCAGTTGCTACGAAGTCCTTGAAGAAATGAAGATGAGCGATATCTTCAATACTCACATCAGAGTGTCCAGTCTGCAAACTGGAGAGCACATCTACAAAGTCCTGGGGGGGTGTTTCACAAAGATCCTAAGTTGAACTTAACTATTATGGAAAGCCATTTGAAGCCTTGGAATAAAATATATTCAAAACAAAAAAATGCAAGAATTTTAGAATTTTCATAAATGTTGCATTATGAAATTATTATGAAATTTCCTTGATAATAGAAAGTATTAATGATTTAAATCAACATTCCATACCTTTGAAAAAGGACTTTTACAACAAATTTTCAAAGAAACTAATGGCCTTCCATACTGTTTAAGTCCAACTTAGAGTTACCTGGAGGTGAGTAAAAGACACAATTGGAGATTGTGATCAAAACAACAAGAGCTTACTAGCTCTGTTGGTAGAGCTGTAGCAGTTTGAATAGATATGACTATTGTGTAGGATAAGTTTTGGTTTAATCAATTGAAACTCCTTTGTGATTTACTAATTTCAAATAAATTTCTTTCAGGAACTTGATGCTTCCATGGTCTCTGAGCAAGGATCAGGGACAAGATTGGGGGGGAATCTCTTCTGATTGGAACCAAGAAACTTTTAATTATATTTAAGCATTTCGAATAGCTATACATATTTGGTAGGTTAGATTGATTAGATTGATCTTAAACTCATTTCAAATTAATTTTTTTATTGATTTCAGGAACTTGACGCTTTCACACCTGAAGAGCGCACAAGGGTGAAATCTCTACTGATTAGAATCAAGGATTTGTTGATCATACTCTAGCAGTTCAAATAGTTACAAACATTTGGCATGACTAGATCGATTAGATTAATCTAAAACCCATTTAAAATGAATTAATTTTGAATAAATTTCTTATTGCTTTCAGGAACTTGACGCTTTCACACCTGAAGAGCGAACCAGGATCAGAGACAAGATTTGGGGGAAATCTCTGCTGATTGGAACCAAGAAGCTTTTAATTCTATTTAAGCACTTCAAATTGTTATACATATTTGGTATGATTAGATTGATTAGGTTAATCTTTTTTTTAATAAACCATTTATAATTTAATCAATTTATAATAAACTAAATTTGAACAAATTTCTTATCGCTTTCAGGAACTTGATGCTTTCACACCTGAAGAGCGAACAAGGATCAAAGAGAAGATTGGGGCGAAATCTCTACTGATTGGAATCAAGAAGCTTCTGGTTTTGCTGGAGATCGTAAGGCAGAGTGAGAAGGCCTACAGAGTGCCAAAATTCCTCAGCTTGATGGAAGAGGAGGGAGGGTACGTATGATGATAATAATGATGATGATGGTGGTGATGGTAGTGGTGACGATAAAGATAACTAGGATGAGAATGATGATGATGGTGATGATGATGACGATAACAACTACAAGATTATGATGTCGATGATGATGATGATGATGATGACGAAGGTGATGATGATGACGATAACAGTGAAGATGATGGTGGTGGGGGTGATGATGATGACGACGTTGATAACGGTGATGATGATGATGATAAAGATGACGATGATAACGGTGATGATGTTGATTATGTTGATGTTGATGTTGATGATGATGATGATAATTTTTTTTTCTTAAGGGAACTTAAATGATGTATACCAATATATTACACAATGTACATTTTTTTGTCCCACTCTAGGAATTGTATTAATTCTTTTAGTCATATAAATGTTCATCTTTTTTTTCTTTTTTTTTTTTTGGGGGGGGGGGGGTAATTTTTTTGGGTTTTTTATGCTAGTATCCTTATAACTATATTTTCATTTTAAAAATTCATATATTGGTCTTTCATTTCTATATCTTTACATTCAGATTGGAGATGTGAGAAGTGTATGCAGAAAACATTCCAAAGGATATAAATGTCGCAATATCTGAGAGAATTCGCTTTCAAGCAAGCAAAGAAGACAGCAGTTTTTGAGGTGAAAGGGTTCCATGGTGAGAAAAAAAAATAGAGAGAAAACTAGAAAGTGAATAGTTCATGGTACACCATCTGTACCAGAGGCATTTTCCAGCATAAAGTGATGTCAGAGTAAACCCCTAACCCTTTATACACACAGCCAGAAAGATACACATACTATAGACTAAAACCAACAGCACATTGGTGCCATACATATCAAAGCCTGGATGCACCATGCGTTGAAGTTATCTTTCTTGGAAAATATTTGTTGGTAAAATGGCCCAATTATAATAATAGTCACTGCCTCTTGAATCTTGAAGATTCTTGCAGTATTATCATCCTATCTGAGGGATGGAATGGGCTTTTTTTCTCTGAAATTCTTTTGTTAGTGCTTAAGAAGCACAGTTTTCGGCACACCAACACTAAAGTTGGTTCGTTCAAATATCAAGCACGGTAAAAAAAAGACACCCATATGTCTGATGGTGGGATTTGAACTATGTCAGAAAGCATTTGAAGTCAAATGTTGCTTGCTAAAGAGCAAACTTGTCTCCCTAATGAACTGTGTATCTTTCCTGCTTACAAAGCACTGTTTGAGGCACATCAATACTAAATGTTATTTAATGGGAATTCTAAGCACAGTAAAAAGGCATGGCCCACATTTTAAATGATGGGATTTAAATGCAACAGGAAGATTTCAGTCCAATGCACTCACTTAAATGCAGACCCTGGCGAACTGTGAAATCAGTGATTGTCTATTTCCTTCAACATCAAATTTTGTACCTGACAAAATATAAATTAAAATTAATGTTTTTTCTACATGCAGAGGGGAACCATTCCATACTACTTTGTGACTTCTGAATGTATTCCATAGTGAATTATTTTAAACGTTACTTTAAATGTCTGTCAAAAAAATACATGCATGTGTGTATTTTCATTTTCCATATTAGTCATTGACAAATTGACACATTCATTTACTGCTAGAAATTGCGATCTTTCATTTACTTTAAGTCAGAAAATTATTTTGTAAAAATAAGAAAGAGAGCTTAGGATCTTGTGATTTTACTGCATGAAGTGAAAGCATTTTTCAAAAGAAGTAATCTTTCTATAATTTTTGATATTTAACTATGCATACATTGATGTCTACAATTTGTTTTTGCTGAGAAATGTAACTAAGTTGTTATAAAAATGTTATGTGTAACCATTTAGTCCATTAGAATAAATAAACCTAATTTGTATTATATATATTTACTTGTTATAAAGTTTGTTAACTATAATAAATGATCAAAAGTGATAACGGCTAGTCATACGTATTAGATAGGCATTTGATATCGATTACACACGATGTCATTTTAGACTAGAATATTGTGTGGTGCTGTTTGGACCAGTTACTCTTAAACAGGGTTCACACAGGGCCTGGAAAACCTGGAAAGTCAAGGAATTGACTTTCTTTCTTTTTTTCTAAGTCTTGAAAGTAAGGGAAAGTTGTGCACTGATCTCATGTGTCCTGGAAAGTCATGGCATTTCATTTTATCTGCATTTCTCTATCACTGAAATACAAAACAATATTTCTAGAATTTGTTTGGGATAACAAGTACAGAATAAGACAAATAACCTGATTTTTGTACCAGTGAACAGTCATTGAAAAGTCATGGAATTTGTGCTGGAAACGTCATGGAAAGTCATGGAATTTGACTTGGAAATAAGTGTGTGCACCCTGTTAAATGGCCAGTCCCTTTCATTTCTAATTTGCCATAGACATAGTTCTGTGAACATCAAGTGATGATATAGTGCATAAGAGCATAATAAGCCATGTGAGAGTTAAACTCTAGAACCTGTAATTTAAGTTGTTTATTTGTAAAATTTATGTTGAGAATGTAATATGTAGATTTGAAAAATAAAATTTGAATTTGAATGGTTATTATAAAGTGAATGTTATTATAAAGTGAATGTAAAATTCTGTCTTGAAAAGTACGTTAGAAGACATTTATTATTAAACTTCAAAATACTTTAATCGTAGCATTGCTGTATCATAGTAAAGTCAAACTACCAAATGGATACATAAAAGGTGGTCTTAATAGGCAGATATTCTATATAGACAGGTTCATTTACGTACATGTAAACTGCTTCCTAGAAAGTTCCTACAAATTATTTATTAATAGACATGTGGTCTTTATATACAGGTGGTTGCTAAAACAGGTTTGAATATAGAAATAATATGTTGTGTATAATTATGTAAACAATGGTCAGAAAACTATCTGTGCATTGGACAAGAGTTGTGTCAAGCAGAAGCGTGTTTAGATGATATCAGAGACATTTTGATCACTAGTCGACTAAGTGAGTAATAAGAGTACCGAAGTGTGACGTCACCACTATTTATTGCCATGGGTGCAGAGGTTCTAAACCAAGTGGTTGCTTAGAAGGCAATTGTCCAGCTCCAACCAACTACCAAAAACCTGAATTAACGAGCAAGTTGTTGAAAACCATCTGTAACAATGGTCAGAAAACTATCTATGCATTGGACAGAATTGTGCCAAGCAGAAGCGTGTTTAGTTGATATCGGAGACATTTTGATCACTAGTCGACTAAGTGAGTAATAAGAGTACCAAAGTGTGACGTATTCATTGCCATGGGTAGCCTAATGCAGAGGTTCTAAACCAAGTGGTTGCTTAGAAGGCAATTGTCCAGCTCCAGCCAAGAAACCAAAAGCCTGAATCAATGGATAGGTTGCTTGGAACCATTACATTTGACATCAATAATAATTATTATTTAAAGTGCGCTACTTACGCGGGTATCATAGCGCTTACAAAAACAAAGACAATACAATTTAATTTTACATTGGCAAAAATATTCATACTGAATACGCTGTCAATAAGCACCAACAACAACATTACTATGTTATTAACAAATAATGTGATATCATTATTTTGGTACTCCATTATTTCATATTTTAACCAGGGTAACATGGTTCCTCTTTACATTGATACAACCACTTCTCAAATTGAGAACAGCAAAACATCTGATTGGGCTATGCAGTAGGAGATTCATTACTATAGAGTACCGAAATGTGACGTCACAGCTTTTAATTGCTATGCGCAATGGTTCTAAACCATGTCAGGCAAGCCAATAATTTATCATAATATGTATTTATAGAGTGCTAATTGCAATGAGCCTCTATGCGCTATTATTATTACCCCGGTCAACAGATACACATTACAATCATTCCTGCACACAAAGTGCACATTTCCCACTCCCTAGGGAATATTCCAGCCAGTTGCTTGTTAAGTGCACACAGTGCTAAGGAACCACGTTCCCATCCGGAACCATGTTCCAATCCGGAACCATGTTCCAATCCTTTCGGATCCCCATTTATACACTTGGGTAGAGAGCAGCAATAGTGGATTAATTGTCTTGCTGAAGGACTGGATTCAAACTCTGGATCCCACTAATTGGTGAGCGCGCCCTCTACCGATCTTGCCACACCATGTCCACATTTAGCAGTTGCTAAGAGGGCAATCATCCAGCTTCAACCCACTACGAAACCCCAAATCATAGGAAAAGTTGTTGGGAACCATTCCTTAGATCTAAAAAATTAATGTCACGTCTCTACCAGGGTACTCTATGTTTCATTTAAAGGGACTTAGTAACATTGTCCAAATCCTCAAAATAAAATTTTAATTCTAGCGGTTCCCTTATACCTTGTTGTATTCGTATTAACATTAAAATCATGGGACAGGTTTCGGTTTTTCAAATTTGGGTTTTTTTCTATTTTGTCTTTGGTCTTATTAATCAAATAAATAAATAGTCAATGTAATACTTTGATGTCATGTAGGTTTCCAATACACATTCCAATATATTCGTAGATCACTGTTATGTCTTATATATTTATACATGTCAGTGTATACATGACAGGGATATGTAAATTTGTGATGCTACTTAACGTCGGAATAATTTATTTCTATATTCTTCCCCACCTATATAATAGTCAATAATCCTTTGTTTCCATTATCGTACACGAATTATAAAGTAATAAACCTTTCTTTTCATTCATATAGAACAATGTTCTGTAATAAGATGAGTGTGTATGAGAAAGCGGACTTTACCATTTGATTATTGTAATGATTATCTCAATGTGAACTTTCCATTTATTTTGTTTTCCTTTTCTACAGAGTGCAATATTATGTAGAAACCAAATAAATGTATAAAACTCAAAACTTATTGTCTTGTGAGTTTTTTGTTTGTATTATTTTGTTCATTGATTATGTACTGAAACAAACATGATTACTTCACTCTCTGTGTTTTTTTTTTGTTCATCTTCAGGTGTTTATAAATAATGCAAAACAACAAATAATTTGGTTTGTTAAATAAAACTAATCAAATGAACAGCTTAAACTGCCCTTCCCCTCAAGAGCTTACCTAATAAGATCTACACAAAAACATTTTCACACAAGCACCATCAGAAACTTATGTCTTTCATTTTGGAGTTAGCTGGGTTTATTCTGGGGATAAAATTATGGTCGAGCCTCTATGTATACAAACAATATAATAATTTTAAGAAAAAAACAATAGGAAACATAAGGGGATGTTCTTTTATTTTATTTTAAGAAATACATAAGGTGTGCCCCCCCCCCCCCCCCCAATCAGTCCGACCACGCTATGCCACTGTAAACAAAGCTCATCGTTGCATAGGCATTCGTTTATTTGTTTTTAAATTCATCATTATGGACCTGTAGCAAACTTTGTAAGCGGTCGCGTCTTTTATTTATTAGGCCCCTTCACCATCTGATTAAATAACAGCGGAACTTCTTTTTAATGAGCTCTGTTATAACGGGTACCTGATAAAAGTGCAGTTATATCACAGGTGAAGGTTCTATGTATTTTATTTTTTCTTAACCCTGATACAACCAGATATCTGATATAACAAGGTACATGTACATTCAATGGAATCAAGGTGCTCGTGATAATGAGGTTCTACTGGAATACTAGGCAATCTGATTTCCACAAATAATATTACTCCCCCTTTTACCTTTTCTCGTTAAATTATAGGGGGAGGGCTTTCCCTATGGGGGGCGGGGGGGGGGGGGGGCATGTTCACATAATTCCAACAATATTAATAGTTTTAGTCGGAAGGGGGTCAGAAAAATGGCCACCTGAGAAGAAGTAATGGCCAACAAGCAAAAATACAGATGTATATGGGGAAAATAGGCAAAATATGACGGACATAAAACATATCCCATGGCCAGTGGAACAGGCCACCACCCTCGCCCCCAGGACCGACAATGGGCCGTATGCATAAAAACAAGCAATTGCTTGTGCTAGCCTTTTGCTTGAATCGGTATGCATAAAAACAAGCAATTGCTTGCAAGCAAAAGCATTTGCTTACAAGCACAAGCAAATGCTTACTGCTCGTAAGCAAATGCTTACCAAGCAAGCAATTGCTTAAAACCGCATGCATAAAACGAACCTTTTACTTGTCTTGATAAGCAATTGCTTGCGTTTTTTCAAGCACATCCAGACCAGCTTGAGCTCTTGCTTACTCAGGGCATTCGCGTTTAAGGATCAATTTTTCGTACCGTTTCAGGATGATTTCAAGCTCCATATTCCAGAGGTTATGTTGTGATCAAATTCCTGTTATTTTAGACTTTTTACGGCAATTTTTGTCCATCGATCTGCACAGAAACCCCCTGATGCTCCGTGCTGTTTCCCCCCTATTTGCGTAATAAAAAATACTGCTGCCAGGTCGGGCACGAAGCGTTGTTGCCCTGCAGTGCGATGTTCGCACAACCGTAACGATCCTTTGTCCAACACGTAAGCAATTGCTTGGCAGTGCAAGCAAAGGTTTGAGCACAAGCAAAGGCTTGTGCATACGAATTTAAGCAATTGCTTGAACTTGATCTTTTGCTTGACAAGCTCTTGCTTGTGCTTAAAGCATTTGCTTATAAGCAATTGCTTGTTTTTATGCATACGGCCCAATGTGTTTCTTCTTCTTGCTTGCTTGTTAGCTGGTAGTAAATGGGATTGTTTTCTGTTCATTGTTGGAGCCCCCCCCCCCCCCCCCTTGAAGAATCCCTGACTATGCCACTGCCGATGTCTGATAATTGTCATGCGGCTTTATTATTTGATGGCACATAGACCTGTAAAACTGTGCATACGCGAAGAATATTACAATGTTGGAAGTTATAAATAATAAGAGAATTATGAGCTTAACGTTATTATTATATAAGTTATAAGTCCTGTGTGCTTCAGAGATCCAACTGAACAAGCAATTAGAAAACCCAACTCGGGATCCATACTAAATGCTCTTCGGACCAAAAATACAGGATTGTTTTAGTGACGTCACAAGTGGGGCAGAACAAGTGTTAGCAGACGATGTCTCATTGCAAATGTACATGGCAGAAGTGCACTCATTTTGTCCTTGTTAAGTTTATCGTTACCAGGAGTACACATATATAATAATAATATTTAACCCGCTAGCTCTCTAGTGATGTATAATTTAAAGAATGTAATTTTATTGGCGTAGTTAGTATGAGCAATTTCGTTTTTATTACACAAAGATACAGAAATGCCACGTCAGAACAATATAGCTATCAAGCGAAACTGAATGGAAAAGTGTGTGTGTGTGTGTGTGTGTGTGTGTGTGTGTGTTGTGTGTGTGTGTGTGTGTGTGTGTGTGTGTGTGCGTGCGTGTGTGCGTGTGTGTGTGTGTGTGCGTGTGTGTGTGTGTGTGTGGGAGGGGGGGGGGGGTGAATCAACTTTTGGCGTCATACTGTGCTTGGCTAATTGACCTAATTTAATATTTTTAGCATCATGACATTGAAAGCGACAATCAAACACGAACAGTACGATGTCAAAGTAGTGGGTACATCCTCTTTATGGGCTTATCCTTTTCGAGGGTTGATCATAAAAATAAAGGCCCGAATTCTCACCAGTAGGGCAACTTTAGTCGAGGATAAAAAGACTTTACAGTCTTTACAGAATTTACAGTAATCGGTTAAACCACTTCAGACTTGTGGAATTTCACTAGCCCATTGATGGTTGTCCTGTGCCACTGGAGATATTCTAATTGTTTATTTTCTATTATCGAATCAATTCCTCTAGTTCTTCTTGGACATCAGGACAAAGTGTTGCTTGACATTCTTGTCATGCCGTCACCATGAATATAACATCCTGGATGATCTATAGGACGTAATAATTACTGGTGAATGATTACATTATGACTGGATTTGCATCGAGAATGAAGACAGAGGGCTACTCAAATTTCACAGACCGTGCGACATTGTTCGAACTGTTACTGGTACTGGGCCGTATGCATAAAAACAAGCAATTGCTTATAAGCAAATGCTTTAAGCACAAGCAAGAGCTTGTCAAGCAAAAGATCAAGTTCAAGCAATTGCTTAAATTCGTATGCACAAGCCTTTGCTTGTGCTCAAACCTTTTGCTTGCACTGCCAAGCAATTGCTTACGTGTTGGACAAAGGATCGTTACGGTTGTGCGAACATCGCACTGCAGGGCAACAACGCTTCGTGCCCGACCTGGCAGCAGTATTTTTTATTACGCAAATAGGGGGAAAACAGCGCGGAGCATCAGGGGGGTTTCTGTGCAGATCGATGGACAAAAATTGCCGTAAAAAGTCTAAAATAACAGGAATTTGATCACAACATAACCTCTGGAATATGGAGCTTGAAATCATCCTGAAACGGTACGAAAAATTGATCCTTAAACGCGAATGCCCTGAGTAAGCAAGAGCTCAAGCTGGTCTGGATGTGCTTGAAAAAACGCAAGCAATTGCTTATCAAGACAAGTAAAAGGTTCGTTTTATGCATACGGTTTTAAGCAATTGCTTGTTTGGTAAGCATTTGCTTACGAGCAGTAAGCAATTGCTTGTGCTTGTAAGCAAATGCTTTTGCTTGCAAGCAATTGCTTGTTTTTATGCATACCGATTCAAGCAAAAGGCTAGCACAAGCAATTGCTTGTTTTTATGCATACGGCCCAATGTCCGTCTCTTTGGCCTGAAAATCTTTCATCTGCCCGAGAATCTATCTTTGTAAAGAGCCATCTCGCGGCGACTTTTACCCAATGTGTCTGCTAGCGCACTATAATCGTTCTATTTGCAAGCAGACTACGTCGAGGGGCTTGAACGCCCACAAGTGCAAATCTCGCAGCAGCGCACAGCATGAAAGAAGCGGCGCCGTAAAGAGATACTCAAGCGAAGCGGGAACTGCTCCCAGACAAACAGTGCATCGCTCCGTACGCCCGACAGTCTGTCACTAGCTTATCACTTGCCCCATCCAAGTACGATAGATAAGTCAGCTCTGGATTGTGGATCTTCGACAATAATAGTGCTATAACAATTATTTGCCAGCAGTACTTCGCTATGACTCCGTGAAAGTATTTGCTCATGGGAATTATACCACTGCTTCAAACTCTCCTCGATTCTTTTGGAATAATAAGTTCACAGAGCCCAGTGCCAGTGCGATCGCCATGAAGCTGGGAGCCAGGGGAGCCAGTGTTATGGAGCGGCTGGTGGCGGCAATCCTCCGGTCGTCTGCTCTCATACTTCACGTCCTAGCGCTCAGCCCATCAATCGGTAAGTACTAATTAACCGCTTCGCGAGTTTGCGTCGCGTTTCGACTTACTTTTCGTCTAGCATCTAGCCTGGGATGTATTTCTCGGTAATTAATATTGACGACAGTGCGATGCTGCAGTCACTGCCAGCATAACCTTTGCAGATAACATGATACACAAGCACATCTCAAGTTTTCGTCTCGACCAATTTCTGGTCCCTAATTATACTATCCAACTTCCGTTTGTCCATTCATTCACTGCTGACAAATCTTATCGATCGTGGCGGGTTTTTCCAATATTTAGCCTTGGACAGGAGGGTCTCTTTTACTCTCACACGAGTCACAACTTTTCGTAATTGATGTCACTCTTAAATTGATGGTTGTTCAGTAGAAGTAAAATCTATAACGTGTTTTGTATGCAATGGCAAACTTTAAACAAATCTTGTGGACATTAATTCATTCCAGGAAAATATCGATCTTTTGTTTTGTCTCGAAACTCAACTCACTATATATACGCTTCACAAGCGTTCAAACAAACTTTCACACTACACCGACCCACATACAAATTACAATGTAGAAACACACCCACATACACATACAAACACACACACACACACACACCGGCAAACGCACACACATACACACACGTACATACGCACCTACGCGCATACAAAACACACGCACACACACACACACACACACACACACACACAGGCTAACACGCACGCACACACACACGCACACGCGCAAAACACACACACAACAGACATAACTTCCACATAAAAGAACAAACAACAACAGCAGCAACAACAACATCAGGTTAAAAAAAACAGTCACTAAAAATGTTGTATAACCTTTTTCGGGGTGGACAGTCGTATTTATCTTAGTGTTAAAAAAAACGATGCACCAGACCTGGTAGCATTATTACCAGTTCAGTGATATTTTTGTCAATGAAATGTTCATCTTTTTAAAAAATGCCGTTTCACAACGCTCCAAGCGCTAAATTCATGTTTTAGAATTTAAAATATGATAATCCCTGTGTTGTTGGAGTCCCTGCATGGTGTGAAAATAGGATGCGAACGGGCCAGGTAGCCCTAGGGAGCATTATCCGTCATTTCGGCTCAACCAGTTGATGTTGGTGTCAATAATAGTCCAAATCAATATGAGCGAGGACCCATAATAATCGACCCCTGGGAAGCAATGTTTGGTTAAGAGATTATCCTCATTTTCATCATTCCGGAAAGGGTTTTCACTCATTTTGAATTGGCATCAGAAGATGGAAGGCAACCACACCCCACTCATAACGTGATTTGATACAGCCTAATATATGATATATTAATATTGGATCATAAACGTACATGTAAATTTCTATAATAGGGGCATACACATCCTGTTCTTAGATTTTCACCCTTTTTACAAGGTAAAAATTGTTCGTTTTCCACGGAACTGTCACACATCATTCAGAAGATTCGTAAACCATGATATTGCCATTTACGATTAAAGTCTCAACTGCACTGGGGGGGGGGGGGGGGGGGGATTAAAATTAATGGATGATTGGCTTATAATATAAAGATACTAAAATTCCAATAGAGCACCAATAGCAGTATAAGGGGCAGGGGGTAGTCCACCCCCCCCCCCCCCCGACATCATTCTGTAAAAGGTTTGATTTTTTAAAAGGCCCTATTATAATAGCTGGCCCTTGGATCAACATCAAGTGGCGCAATGTGGTCGGTCTGATTGGAAGGGGGGGGGGGGCACAATCTATGTCGGTTTTGTAAAGGATGTACAGATGTAACAGATGATAGTATCGATGTTTTGATATTGTTTTTATTAATGTATTGGGGGCTCGTCCCGGCGCTACGCCATTGCGTGGATCCCACCCAATGCAAACATTATGCCCCCTGAGAACAACTCCTAGATGCGCTACTGACCAATACAGTGGCGTGGTATTGTCGGACTGATTGGGTGCTTCTTATTGTATGTTTTTTTCTGTATTTTTCGCAGATGTGCCCCTTATGTTTTTCATTGTTCTTATATATATATATTTTAATTTAATTGTTTGTATACAATTGTTGGGTTTGGGCACGTACCCCCTCCCCAAATTATCAAACTGCCAAACTATTGGGGGTCCACCTTATATGTTTCTTTATCTTTTGCAAATTTGTCCCTTATTAAATTTGTTATTGTATTTGTCAAATTATTGGTGGGCTCGTGCCCACACCTCCACCCCCCCCCCCCCCCCATTCCTAGCTCCGCAACTGGACCGTTAGTTAGACCGCGCTGAGAAATTCCTCTCCACTCAACTCCAGTCAAGTGTAAAATATAAATCGGGATGCCTAAGCACTCTCGTATGTCCTCTTGCTATATGACATGTATGATGTAAAGCAGACATCCATTAGGTGCACATTGCATCACAAGTACATTTGGAAGGGTAATCCAGTTAGAGCATTATTATCCGCTAACTTCATATCTTATGTACCACTAAATACCAGTGCCCTTACTTCACACGATGACAGTACTAGCGACTGCTGCTTGAGGTATACCAAAATAGTGTTCATGTACTGTAACTTTACATGTTCTGAGTTCACACTGCATTATACTGCGTATACAACACGTTAACATTATTTTGCATAGTATATTATACCACCGAATAAGTTACTCCACGTTGCATTTAAACCACGAATTTCAAATATTTTTAACCACTTAATTACATTATTTTGAATCCTATTTTACATACATTTCCACATTGCGTAACTTTACACCGTAATATACCAGATAATGAAGTTAGTGGACGTTATACTTTAAATTGTTATACATACCACATTTTGACGTTCCTTTACATCGTGCGTACCAAAGAAATGCGTTCATACTTTACCAGTGTTTGAATTCAAGTCGTTCATTCTGCACTATAATAATACGAAAAGAAGTAACGTCATTCTGTAATGAGAAGTAACACCATGTGTTATACGATGTAAAGTGACGCCATTCTGAGGTATATACGATGTAAAGTGACGTCATTGTGAGGTATATACGATGTAAAGTAACGCCATTATAAGGTATATACGATGTAAAGTAAACGCCATTGTGAGGTATACGATGTAAAGTAACGCCACTCTATGAGGTATATACGATGTATAAAGTATGCCACTCTGAGGTATATACGATGTAAAGTAACGCCATTCTGAGGTGTATACGACGTAAAGTAACTCAACTCTGAGGTATATAGTTACGATGTAAAGTAACGCAATTCTGAGGTATGTACGATGTAAAGTAACGCCGTTCTGAGGTATATACGATGTAAAGTAACGTCAATCTGAGGTATATGCGATGTAAAGTAACGCCACTCTGAGGTATAAACGATGTAAAGTAACGCCATTATGTATATATACGATGTAAAGTTATTTCACTCTGTGGTATATACGACGTAAATTAACGCCAGTCTGAGGTATATAGTACGATGTAAAGTAAGGCCAATCTGAGGTATACGATGTAAAGTAACGCCATGTGTAAAGTCACCCCACTCTGATGTATATACGATATAAAGTAACCCAACTCTGAGGTATACGATGTAAAGTAACCCAACTCTGAGGTATATACGATGTAAAGTAACCCAATTCTGAGGTATATACGATGTAAAGTAACCCAATTCTTAGGTATATACGATGTAAAGTAACGCCATTCTGAGGTATATACGATGTAAAGTAACGCCATTCTGAAGTATATACGATGTATACGTTATAAAGTTATTTCACTCTGTGGTATATATACGACGTAAAGTAACGAAAGTAACTTCACTCTGTGGTATATACCATGTAAAGTGGCGCCATTTCTAAAAATCGGTTAACACAAAAAGTATTAACCCTAGAACAACGTTACACAGTATGCTGCAGAATAATGTCTCTTCATAATTTTCGCGTATGCCACGATGTCAAGTTACTTCACATCGGATTATACAACACAGACTGACGTAACTATCATCATTGTCACATGCATACATTATCATATACCATGTAATGACCATGTTCTTATACGATCATGACGATGGGGGTTTCAGCCCATTACCTTTCTATACCACCTCGTCAAACCCCATTATTTCTGGGAGGCAGTGACATGGGAAATCATTTAAAGCATTAACTCCATATACCCAGGGTCGTTAAACCACCGTTACAACGTTGTAAAAAAGTCCTTTAAAATTTTCATGGGGACCATTTTCCCGAGGATGTTGCCACGTTATGACCTACTTATTATTGAACTCCCTAGCTCAGTAGTTTTTGTCTTTGTTCAGTACTTTCACATAACATATCAACATAACAATAACATCAACGTAATCTAATTGATATATAATTTTGAAATAATAACAATTTGTAATTGAACAAAGGACTGCACTGAGTCTCAGAGTAAGACTAAAAGCGAATTTGTTTTCTTGCGTGATTTGAATCCATCATCACTTTGAACTTTATAATTTCACCAACTTGATGTAAGTTGTATCCTTGTGGTTCATGGATTGTTTTGACTGATCACTTGAAGATGCCTACAAAAGAAGGATGCGATGTTCACGAATTGTTACATCCGTATTCTTCTCTCAAATATGTGCGCTCAGGATATTATCAGGGTTAGCGTAATTAGTTCAGTTGCCAGTTGCCAGAAGAGGGGCAATGCGTGTCAACATGGGAAATTATATTTTAATACTTCTTTCTCTATATTCTTCCGGTTAGAGGATGCAATAGTGGGGGATATAATTCACACAAGGTATATATGAAGCTTTATCACCTGACTTAGTAAATACAGTACATGAGCTGCCATGTAATATTTTTTGATATTACATGGCACTGTTACATGGCAATTCAGATGATAAAACAGTTGTTAACTTTGCTGTCGGGAAAATCACGGAATGTTCCCCTCGGGATTTTAAATGCTATTTCGTGAAGAAAATAAGTCCCTCGACTACGTCTCGGGACTTATTTACTCTTCCCTCAATAGCATTTAAAATCCCTCGGGAGTGGAACTTTCCGTGCTTTTCCCTCCACCGCCAGTTAACAACTGTATAATATTACCCCCACTCCTTGCCCATCTATAGGCCAAATCATACTCTATGATGTCACCCCTGTACGTACGCTTTCACATGAATGCAGATGCAACTCAAACTTTCACACATGTATAATGACCTTTGGTAATGAGGTAGACATACTCAATAGTGCATAAAATCACTGCCAAGGTCGACCATTCATCACCATTTAGTCTCCACCACCTGGTTCATACCTGGATAATGTAGCCACGATTAAATTAGGATGTATTGAGTTTGTACACCACCAGTCTGCCAGTGACAGGTATGGCCTGAAATTAACAAACGTGGGCATGGTGGGGCGTAAAGAATGTGAAATTGGATTGGAGGAGAGGGCATGTTATATAATGGATGTTAAAGACATCATCATGTGCCGTAGGTTATTATAGTATTATTGTGAACATATTACATGATATTATAGCACGGGCGTAGACATGACATTGATACCCATTCAAGTGGGGGGGATGAGCTATTCATTCATCGGATTACATCCCCCCCCCCCCCCCCCCCCCCCCCAGTTGAATAGGTATTGCGTAACTCGCTACGCCAGTGTATTATAGTGTATATTGAGTTTTGTTCTTGGTATAACGTCAGAGGGGTGAGGCAGTTTCGTTTCTACCCGATGATGTCTAACCCATTTTTGTTGGCAGAATTTGCCTAATAAAGTGATGATTTTATTATTCTGTTTAGACATGGGTTCATAGTGATGTGTTTTTTTTAATTTAAAAAAACTCATCACTATTATGAACCCATATCTGAACAGAATAATGGATATAATTGCTGAAGTGGTAGATAGCGTGCATGTGCTTTCATGTTATTCATGAACTTTATTGAGATATATATTAAGTAATATACATATTGATTGAACATGTTGAATGTTTGATTAATAAATAAATTAATTAAGGATTATTTTTAAGCCCCCTTTTTAAACTGCGCAATGATACTCATAATTATTGTCTCATTATATTATTATTCCACTCTTTGGCAAATCTTTAAAGTAAACCACGTTGTAGTAACTGTTGGATGAAAGCAGTTGTTAGTTATCTCTGGTTTCTTAATTGTTTTATTTATGTATTTGTAATTCATTCGTATTGATTTTCATTGTTGTGTTTGTATTCAAAATTGTACATTGTATTGTTTTTAATTGGGTTCAGGGCCCTTTGGTAGATCAGTTGTTTAAATGAAAGGGCAACCCTGTTGAAATAAAACGTTAATAGATAAATAAATAAACTGTTACTTGGATCAGATGCAACGATGCGATCATATTTCAGTTCACTAATTCGTGGAGACATTGATATTGGAGCATCATTTCAAGACCTTGTAGATATAATTGAAAATAATGCTTTAATATCGCTTGACGTCTGTGGTTCATGATGAAGTATGACTCGCATGACAGACGGCAATGACAGAATAATGATTTCTAAACTTCTACAAAAAATTATCTTTGAATACAATAATAGCGTACCGACATGATGTCATTTGTCATTCCGGACGTTTGTTATGGTGTGTACAAATGTGAAGTTCGATTCAATTTGTGAATTGGATGTAGGCCTATATTTGACTTGCGTGTTTACCAAAATAATACACGACAACGTTCAATCAATGTGGACGATTTGATTGTGTAGTATAATATAACTGACTGTCAGTTAGAATAAAAACAAAACAACCGCTCATTATGATTACAATGTTAATAACATTGGCAGCGTTAAATTGACTCTTGCTCATGTACACAGTCATGCAGTTTGTTATGCTCAATAACGGAAATAGTTTCCCGTATACGATTGTTATCACATGATATAATATTCCGTGCTATACCCTCGAACGCCATTTAACAACAGCTGTATAATAGTAACTGTTGAAATGATAATGTTGTGCACATGAGGCCTTGGGTTTGCATGTCATAAGATAGATAATGCGATGGAATGAGCTTATACCTCCATGGATCGTAATAATTTTATATTGCCTCATTCATGTCATTATTCATAAAAGTTCGTATTCGTGTATATATTTAACGTCAACATTATTAATGGTAGTGTCAATGTACTATATATTGGTCCTGGGGGTGTTTCACAAAGATCCTAAGTTGAACTTAACTCTAAGTTGGACTTTAAAAGTATGGTAAGCCATTTGTAGCCTTGGAATAAAATATATTCAAAAGCAAAAAGGTAACTATTTTAGACTTTTCATACATTTTACAGTCAAGAACATGAAATCTCCTTGATAATACAACATATTAATGATTTGAATCGACATTTTATGCCTTTTAAAAGGGACTTTTACAACAACAACAAAAAGAAGAAACTATTAGTTTCTTCTTTTTGTTGTTGTTGTAAAAGTCCCTTTTAAAAGGCATAAAATGTCGATTCAAATCATTAATATGTTGTATTATCAAGGAGATTTCATGTTCTTGACTGTAAAATGTATGAAAAGTCTAAACGGCTTTCCACACATCATTGTAGGATTTTTTTCTGAATGATGTGTGAAATTTTCTAAGAAAAAATATGAACACTGTTTACCTATAGTTAAAAAGGTGAACATTGATGTCAGATTGTATCACCAATACATGTGTACTCCCCATTGGTTTGACTACAATCGAAAGGCGTCAGTTCGATTGTAGTATCTTCATAATAAGGGAGACATTTGAAAAATAAAAACCAATTCATTCATATAGGTTAGTATTTAAGCCAAACAACGATGTTCAAGGAAAGTGAGGAAGATCCATGTAATTTGGGTGGAATTTTAAACAGTTAATGGATCACTTTGAATAAGGTTGTCACAGACATATGGTAAATGAGAGAAGGAAATTTACGGTCCATCACATCGATTGGCTGTCTTGGAGAAAGAGTTAGTTCTATACTAGTTATCGTCAGAATAACGAGTTTTGAGATAAAAAATACTAATATGAGATGATTCAAGGTCGTTTACTGTGATACAGTCATGATAGTAAGGTACATGTACTAATACCTCAGGGTCGTTGGACCGTTATTCATTTGTTTGCACATACACACTAACGCCCTTTCATCGTAATCACTGAGTTTCACGGCGCTAAAGGTGTCGACAGGGGGTCCACCCACACAGAGGGCGGGGGAGGGGGGCGGAGATGAGGATGGGGTAGGGGTAGGGGTTTTCGGTGAGGGGGCAGCATGTTAAACAGTAATACTTCGAAATTAATTTGCGCGTGCGTGATATCGTCCCATTGTGTATTGAAAGTATAGAAGTATATATAGGGGCAATATTCGCAACATGGGTGGGGCACTTAATTGCTCCCCTACTACTATAGCCCCCCCCCCCCCCCCCTTCTATAGCTACACCACCGCAATATGTTTAGCATGAAAAGCCGGCGAGATGAATGGAATCTGACAGTGTTATTATGTACAGTATTTTACTGAAAGGTTTTTATCTGAATCATTGGTTTTCACGGCGCGAAACGTCCCAGTTTCCAGTGATATTTGACACTTGGTTACATGGTAGTCTACATGTGGTGTGACAGCATTGGTAGAGCGCGCGCTTTCCAATCGTGAGATCCCGGGTTCGAACCCTGCCCACCGCGTTTGTCCTTCAGTAAGACAATTTATCCACTATTGCTGCTCTCTACCCAGGTGTATAATTATTGGGGACCGGTAGGAGGTGGAAGCCTTTATGTGAACGATCTTCTTGAGCCCATGAGCACTTCGAAGGAATGCTCCCCAGGGAGTGGAGATGGTGCACACAATGTGTGCTGGTTTGCATTGTATCATATGACCGGGGTAATAATAGTGTAAAGCGCTATGAAACATTTATGTATTTAGCGCTATATAAGAAACTGTATTATTATTATTATTATTATTACATTGAATTAGTTGATTGGTGATATTTAATTTAGAAACATCGGTACAACCTATACAGGACAGACCAACAAGGTGGAAAGCTACATAATTATAATATGTTCGTGGTACTTAGCAATTTGTCATTGACTTGTATAAATAATGTAATATAGAACAGTAACTAATATTGCGTATGATGCATGGTTAGAACATTTTCTGACTTACAATTAATTGTAACTTACAATCGATTGCTTCTCTTTCGGCAACGGGGTACAGGACTGTGTATAAACGGCCCACTCTGAAGTGCGCGCGCAGGCCATGGCTAACTTACAGCGATCTATAGTAACCTTGTTGACATTTGAAGAAGAAAAACTGATGAAGGGTAGATCAAATGTATTGTGTATGTTGTATAATTATATGCTGGTGGTACTTAGTAATTTATCATTGACTTGTATAATTAATGTAATATAGAACAGTAACTAATATTGCTTATGATGCATGGTTAGCACTTACATTGCACCGCACAATGTACACACGTGTCATGTAGCTGTAAAATCCCCGGAAGTGGTGTTCAAAGTGTTATGATGCATGATTAGAACCAGAATAAAAAATATTATTCACCTAATTCTGTAATAACATTGGATCATTCCGAAGCTGTAAAACGCTGATCTAATATTCAAGGACAATTATCTCATGTATTGTTTTGGGGCTTCACATTCTAATTTTGCTGCAGATTAATCATATTTATGGACAAAGTCACGGTCAACAACTTACTAATGTGAACACAATCGTCTCAATTTACTAGTACACGCCACTATAATTTTAGCTCCCCGCGTGATACAGCGGGTACAGCAGGACTTGTTGTCTATAAATTAGTGTTTAACTTCTTCTGGAAGGGAATATTAAACCCACTTTGGTTCTAAAATCAGTATTCCTGTTGTTAGTAATACGTATGTATCATAACCAAATACTAAGTAGTTTTAAGTCACTGCCTAATACCGAGGGGTTAATCACGTCAGTAATATTATACCAGCTGCCGCGACATGTTGAGAGAGAAATAGAACGCGTGATGAGGAATGAAAGTGTGACGTCTATTCCTCTCTGGGAAATTGGATCGCAACAGTTGCGAACGTACAATAAACATATATACGAACACCGTCGGTTACGGAAATAAGAGAGATAATCGTAATAAGTATACGGTATAGCATTCATGGAGCGCCATGATGAATCTATGTATACCCTATTCAGAGGCGCATTAGTATTAGTATTATCCTTGGTCACGAGGTACCATCTCAACTCTCTGGAGAGCATTACAGGGATGGATGCTTGTTCTATAGGGTGCATATAGCGACGCACTCTGCATGCTTCACATTGATCCCACCAATCAGTATATATGTCCAATGTCTGTGGCATCTATATCCATTGATGCGCTCTAAATCACGATCACGGGGAAATGTGAGTCAATCACGCATATTATGTTTGTGCGCACTGTGAGCAACAATTATTAATGCGATGATACGCTCATTGAAAATACTCAGAGCGCATGAAAGCGATTACTGTATATAGGATCCTATGCGCACACGCACGGCGTCGCGTAGTGGTTCCCTCTCTACCCCCATCCCCCATCATCCTGATATGGGTTGCCCCTGACCACGCCATTGCCCTGTAAGCCGATTCCAATCAACCAGAAAGACTTCAGAATTATTTACAAATCGCTCTCGGGCCTAAATGAACTACAAAGCATGCAGGACCACTTATACATGTAGAATTGCGTCACAATACTACGTGAAAGGCGTGCTTCGCATTCTAATCGTTTTGTTTTTGGGCCAGGCTACTGTCTCCATTCATTAACGCTAATTAACTGATCGATTTGATTATTCTAAGAGCGTTTTCACACTGGTAATTGCAATCATGATTGGAGTTATTGATTGGAGTTACAATCATGGTGATTCTGTTGCCTTGCTTTCACACTACGAAAAAAAAAACTGTGATTACAATCACAGTTTCTGGAGACGTACCTGTCAATCAAACAAGGAGAACACTTAGTCTAGTACTACACTGCATGACTGCATTCGAAGCGAAGAGCGCCCCGTTTATTGGTGGAAGTGCATGTAAGATCACGTAAGCTCCGCCTCCCAAATCATGTTTTGGAGGTCAAGCCTTTCACACTACCGATTCGCACTGTGATTTGAGTAAATCATGATTTGAAAACACCTCTGGACCATGATTTGAGTTCCGCGATTCGTGATTCCAATTAGTGTTCACACCGTCAAAAATACCGTGATTGGAGTGAAAAATAACTCAAATCATGATTGAAATCACGCATTTTCGCCAATGTGAAAAGGCTCTTATATAGCCTCGCTATTTGGGACACATTAGTAGCGGGTTATACATCGCCAGGCAGAATGGAGAACGGGGTCATCAGTAACAATATAGTCCCTAAACATACGTAACAATGAATATGTTTTTAATAATGAAAAGGCGTGCTTTACATTATAATCGTTTTGTTTTTGGAACATGGTACTGTCTCCATTCGTTAACACTAATTAAATGATCGACTTGATTATTCTTAGCCTCGCTATTTGGGAAACATTATCAGTGGGTAACAATCATCGCAAGACAGAATTGATAACTTAACGGGATAAAATCACTTACCGAATAAGGTTTCTATAAATAACCACGCGTAAATGTGTTATTAATTTCTTCCAGCCTCTATTACCTGCGCTGCTCATTACTTTGGCCCATATTGCAAAACAATTAATGACGTATTGATGATAAAAATGATATTGGTACCTTTTAAATATTCAAAATGGTAGTGTATTACATTTCACTAATTTTGAATTACCCAATTATTACGTTTATTTCAGATTCTGATCAACGATTCATAACGGATTGACATTAAAACATATATAATAATAATAATAATAATATTGGTGGCTATAAGCGCACATTCCGTCTTTAGACGCTCTCGGCGCGTTACTATTCAGTGAACCGTATACGTCTAATTTAGTAATGATAATACAATCCTACAACTTGATGCAAGTACAATCAACAGGCCTCTTATATAGTATTATACACGTAGTATAGATCAAGTTTTTTATTACCTCCATAGCTTATTGCGTTTGTTTGCTTATTTTATTATTGGTAAAACATATTCCGTTTTCAGCTAGAAGCTGTTTTTCAGCAGGGCCGTGAACAAAGGAATACAATAATACATACAATAACAGATCATATATGTTTCGTAGAAATTAACAAAAAAGGAGAAATTTAAATATTTACAAAGATAAGATATAATACATTATCAGAAGATACTTTTAATATATTACTCATTGCGGATATAGTATCGAAAATAATATCTCTAGTGATATTCGTTTGTCTCGCAATGTATGGTCAACAAGGAATCTAAAAGAACACGACGTTTCGTGTGCCGCTGCAACACTTTGTCAAGTGATATAATCTAATGTAAGCAATCGTGTTTTATACTCTTCTTTGGCTCCAAACGCACTATCTCGCATGAGCGAGTACGTTCCTAATTGGTCGAGATAGTGCGTTTGGAGCCAAAGAAGAGTATAAAACACGATTGCTTACATTAGATTATATCACTTGACAAAGTGTTGCAGCGGCACACGAAACGTCGTGATCTTTTAGATTCCTTGTTGACCATACATTGCGAGACAAACGAATATCACTAGCGATATTATTTTCGATAGGATACTTTTAGTTCACATCTTTTTGTCGTTGCAATTCTTCGTGGGGCCAACTCGAAGGGTCAATCACCGCACTTCTCCGCCAAACCTGCCAGACGAGAGGCGAGCAAATTGAGGCGGGAGCTCTTATTTTCTTCCAATCAAAATGTTCATGCATATTTAATGCACCTACTGAAATACATGTATGTACATTTAATTCGCAAATCAGTATCTTCAAAGGTAGACGAAAATGACCGACTTCGTATCGGAGGGTAACGTTTTAACAAATAATTCAGGTTATTTTAGTCTTAAATATTTAGTGAAACCTGACTGGTAATTCCAAATTTAGTCCCCGTATTTAATGCATGAGCCCCTTTGCAGAAAGAGATACAATCGATTGTAAGTTGCAATTAATCGTAAGTCAGATCACGTGTTCTAGATGCGTAAATCTGATTGGTTGAAACGCGTACATTTTCTGACTTACGGTCAATCGTAACTTACAATCGAGTGTATCTCTTTCTGCAACGGGGCCCACTGCCCACGTTGAAGTGCGCGCGCAAGCCATGGCTTACTTACAAGGATATATAGTAAATTTGTTGAAATTTGAAGAAAAACAAAATGATGAAGGGTTGATAAAATGATAAGATGTACTTTTGGGACTTTTGTGATCTAATATTCTGTCCACCGAGTGATGTGTGAAAATTCCACGGTAAATGAATGTCATATGACCTAGTAATGAGCAAAAATGCAAAGTGGTATTTGCTACTTCACTGCACTTACTTTGTACACAAATTAAAGTCTCCACTAGATAATTTCAAATCCGAGCACTGCAATAATGAATATCTTTATAACGAAAGAGAAATTCGGTACACCGAAACCTGCTTCATGTTTCTATTGGTATTGCGATTACAATGATGTATTTGCGAACCGCCAGAGTTCTAAGTACTTTTTGAGGATTTTAACAATGACGTTACTAAATCCCTTTAAATTAGGATCGAAGTTATGGTGTATTTATATCAGACGGCAAAGATGTCATGTTTAATTTATGTCACCATTCCGATATCAACTCAATTTATATCAAATAGATGAATTTCATTTTATATGAAAATTATTGTAATATGGCAATGACCTACGTGTACCGATATCACTTGGGGTTCCTTTGATATGGAAAGCCCAAAATCACAGTGAACCTTAGTTGTGATGCTTTATAATGTAATTGAACGTCAATCTGCATTTACTCAGTGATTTCGTTTATCAGAGTTCAACTGACGTTATGTGTTGGAAGCAGTGAAACAAAAATACACGGGGGCTAATGGCAATTTAGCCCCCTTTAAGGGGTAGTACAGTTTTGGTAAGGCTGAGCTTTAGTAACCAAAACCTGCACAATAACATTACAAACTTATAGTTATAACTCCACCATGCTCGAAAGGTATAGACAATTACAAACGACTAAGTAAAAAGCCTGTTATCATTCAAAACGAGCCATTAAAACACAAGAGGGCGCTCTCTAAAAAAAGCATTGGTTTCAACCATTTTTCATTCAAAATTATGCATGTGATGTTTTGTTGAAATAAGTATTAAATAGAGAGATCATCAACAACTATTTAAAAACCTCTTTTGAAATTTTGTGTAAAAGTGTAAGAATTTTTTTTTTTTTTAAATCATCGAATAAATCTAGGACCCAGATTTATTCCGATCAGATATATTTATTGATATTTTAGCCATTTCTGAACCGATTTTTTATCAAATAAAGTTTATTCTGCCATTAAAATTGTATGCTCTTTCAAATTTTACACTCAGTTTTTCATTATCTCACAAAAAAATTATTTCGTGCAGCGCCCTCTATACCAAAACTGAACTACCCCTTTAAAGTCATACAAGAGCCCCCGTAAATCTGCATAGAGTTCAATGCAAACAAAAATAGAATGTTTCGTTCATGCAGGCAGGCTTGAAAAGTAGCCCCTGAAAAAAAATATTGTAACTTTTTCCCTGGGCCAGGAAGATAAGAAGTATGAAGGGTGGACTTTCCTTAACAAATGTACATCCAGGTTCAACCCATATGGGGTACAGAGGGGTGGCAAAAGAGGGAGTAGGCTACCATCCCCCCTCCCCACTGATGACCCCTGCATGGTGCCACCTTCAACCTGTACTGTCCTCTCAGAATTTGCAGGGGGGGGGGGGGGTTGGGGTGCCCGTGACCCAATCCCCCAAATTCACATGGTTTTCATGGACGGCTTAATTTCGTATATGCAGTAATCTTTACCAGACGTCTAATACTACATTAGTCCAGAGAAGACTAAAGTTACGCCAAACGACGTGATTCATTCTATGGGTGAAGATGTCGAATGTAACCAAATCTTGATGATTTAGGCTTTTAGATCACCTTGAGCTTCCACACGTCATGTCAAAATCTTGAAGTTCAGCAACACATGACGCTCGAGGTTTCCCTTGACTCTTGAGGATTCCCATGACGCTTGGGTTTTGGCTTGACCCTTGAGGTTCCCTTTGACTCTTGATGTTTCCATTGGCTCTCGTGGTTACTATTGACTCTTAGGGTTTCCCTTGACTCGTAAAGCTTCCCTTGACTCGTGAAGTTTCCCTTGACTCTTGAGACTTCCCTTGACTCTTGAAATTTCCATTGACTCGTGAAGTTTCCCTTGACTCTTGAGACTTCCCTTGACTCTTGAGGTTTCCAATGACTATTGACGTTTACCTGGACTTTCGAAGTTTCCATTTACGCTTAAATTTTCTATTGACTCTTGAGGTTTCACTTAAGTCAAGGTTGCTATTGACTCTTGAGGATGAGTTTTCCCTTGATTCTAGAGGTTTCGATTGAATCTTGAGTGTTAATCCATTAACACTTGAGTGTTCCATCAGGGAAATGGGAGTGGTTCCATTGACTACTGAGGTTTTCCTCAATAGTTCTCGAGTTTTCCCTTGAGTCTTTTGGTTTGGTGTGAACGCGGAATCTGTCGTCGGAGCGGCGATCAGAGATGGCGGGAGAGCCCTCGGGGGCGAATAGATCCGAAGCTTTATAATTATCCTAATAACTCGAGCAACACGCGAGATCATCACGGTCACCTACATAACTCCAAGATCATCGTTGAATAGGACGAGTACTATGTTGTTAACTTAAAGGTAGTGTTGAGTATTGGTATTTCCCGAAGTGCCCCCCGATATTTTTTTGTGAGATAACGAAAAACTGACTGTCAAATTCGAAAGAACATACAATTTTAATAACAGAATAAACTTTATTTGATCAAAATCGGTTCAGAAACGGCTGAAATATCCATAAATATATTTTTTATTCAAAATGTTTTTCACGGGCAATCACCGGGCGATATTTAGACTTCTTAGAACAATTAAAAAAAAAACGCTCGAAGACTACTTTGAAAAAAATCAGATTAGGTTTTTGATGATATCTCTATTGAATCATTATTTTAACAAACATTAAATGCACAATTTTGTATGAAAAAAGGCTAAAACCAATGGTTTTTTTTTTAAATAGCGCCCTCTTGAGATGTAACGGCTCTTTTTGAATGATAACGGGGGTTTTACTTATTCGTTTTGTAATTGTGTATACTTTTCGAGCAGGGTGAAGTTATAACTATTACTTTGTACCGTAATGGTGCAGGTTTTGGTTACTAAAGTTAAGTTTGACCAATACTCAACTATCCCTTTAAGAGGAGTGCCGCCAAGTTCAGTTTTACTCCGGGGCGCGTATTATAATCACAATGCGAACAATGATCTATTTACATGTCTGTGACAATCATCGTTATCTTCATTCCCTCCCCACTTCAAGATTTAAGCAGGGATATCGAAAGACGGTGATAGAGGAGGATGCGGGGGGGGGGGGGGGGGGGGGGGGGGCAAGGGGATATTACCCCCGTGGGAATCCTCTCCCACATCTTCACCCCACCCCCATCCCGAAAGACACTCATAACCATTGAAGACCAAAATGAATATTTATTGAGAAGTGCTTCATTTTGTATACAGATTCCCCCCTTACCCACCTGGGTTTGACATTGTCTATGCCACTATCTCTCTTGTAATACTGTATAAGTATATAAGAATGATTATTCAAATATTCTAGGTTTATATACGTGGCTTCAGTCACGACTGAAGATGCGAATGTCATGTCTGTAGAGGTTGCCTGAAACAATGTTATCAATCAAAATTTTATATTCCAGTTTTTGCAATTTTAAACAAATTCCGGGTTATTGTCATCAATAATTGTATCCAATGATTTCCATTGATATCCTATCCCATCCATATTCCCTGTTATATTTCTCCAAAAATAATTATAGTGGTATAATATAGATAGTTACATTGATACTGAAGAAAATACCATCCTACGTATCGAACATAATACCGCGCAATAAAATATCGACGGTCATTCACCCGTTTCGGAATGTAGTGTCAGTGGCGTAGCGTATTCGGATTGATTGGAGGGGGGGGGGGGGGGGGGGTGGCACACATTACTGGGGGCACAACTTTTGTATTTATTCATTGTTAAAAATATGTTACCCGTAGGTTTTGTATTGTTTTTTCTTCAAATTATTGAGGGGACACGCGCCCCCAGCGCTACGCCATTATATAGTGATATGCTAGGTCCGCTTCACTCAAACATAAATATGTTTTTATCGAATTGACAATATCATATTTGTCCCGTAAAACTCACTATAACTTCCTTTTTTAGGATTTGTTTTTCTTTAAAGGTTAAATCCTAGCGTAATCCGTAGTAAGCTAAATCAACACATATCCAACTGGCATTGCAAGCCATGCCAATGGCCAGATTGTTCAAAGAATAATATTTTGCACTTTACGAGTTTTGCTTTCCATTATTTGTTTCTTTTCATTTTTTTTCTTATACATGTATTATTAGTGTGCCAAAAAGGGCTTAAAGGGGCCCTGCAAACCAAATGCATGTTGACTTCTGTTCATCTGTATTAGTGTACACATTCAATATTTGTAAACGGTTTGACCTAAATATGTTTTGTATATTTTTTAACATTTTATCATTTATTTTTCTTCATGTTGCTAAGCCCCACCTCCTAAAAAACCCTCCAGAGTAAATTATATTGTTGACCTGTTGTGACATCATCTGTCAATCACTGGTCAGCTACCATGATATTAACAAAAGATGAAAGTACAAAAAGAACATCCACACAAAAGCATGCCCTGCATACCTCCATGCAATAGCTTAGACAGTGCTTTTCTTCTGACATAGCAACAGCTATTGAAATTGAAGGTGTGTGAGTTGGTATTCTATTCAACCGTGTGATGCTATTGTGATTAGGCACTCAGCTTGGGTGAAGGTAACTTCTTTGTAACTGAGTAGTGAATGGCTGATGATGTCACAACAGGTCAACAATATAATTCTATTCTGGAGAGGTTTTCAGAAGTGGGGGCTTCACAATATGGAGAAAAATAATTACTAAAATGTTTTATAATAAACAAAATATGTTTGGGTCAAATGGTTTACAAATAGTTGATGTGTACACTAATAGAGATGAACAGAAGATAACATGCGTTTAGTTTGCCTGGCCACTTTAAAGGGATCTAGTAACATTGTCAAAATCATTATAAAAAAACTTAATTGGAACTCTAGCGGTTCTCACAATCACATACCTTGTTGAATTTGTATTACCACGAGCATGGAACATGTTTCGGTTTTTCCAAATTTCTCATCCGTTATAGGGCCATTCTTGGTCACGTGTGTGACCCAAAACATGACAAATTTTGAAATGGGATGCTTATATTTCAGTAAGTATGAGACTATAATGATTTTTACTTCATATGTGACTTGAATATGTTGTAGTCTTTCAAACTTAACACAAAAGATTTTATAAGGATTACGTAACTCAATGTCAGAGGTCAAATGGAATGGGTCACGTGTGTGACTTCGCACGGAGCGCTTTTTTCATAACTAAATTTCATTTGGAAAATTCTTTAAAATATGAATAGCTATAATGTTCATCTTATTACCAGAGAAGTACTATACATTTGTAAGTACAACAATAGCAATGAATGAGAATTATATCAAACCGTTGTTTTTTATAGTACTTAATTATGTGGCAACGTCTGGTCACGTGTGTGACATTTTGGGGTGGTCACGTGTGTGACATGTACAATATGAATGGGAAAATGGGAATTTTATAATATCGGGTTTAGAAAAAAATGAAAGGTTGAATTTTTACAAAGTTGGTATCAGGAAAGTGAGAAAGTGAGAAAGTGAGAAAGTGAGAAGAATGAGCTTGCTAATTATCCTTTTGATATCTTGATTATTTTCTGAATTATGATTATTAGAAAAATATTGAAATATGTAAATTTATGCAAATGAGTAAAAAAGTTTCATTTTAAACTTCAAATCATGTATTTCATGAAACTTTACACATGGATCATTCCAAAAATGGAACAAAACTACAGAAAAATAAAACTTCAATTTTTCCGAAAAAGTTTCACTTTTCAAAGAATGGCCCTATAAAGACATGTATGACTGTATGAAGTGTATGAAGTGTTCAAATTTATAATTATCTACTGAACCCCTACTGAATAATTATAACTATGTTCAAAGTCAGTGCAATGAGTTAATAGCTAATGTCACTTTGCATTTTCGCTCATCTTGGTCATATGACATTCATTTAACATGGAATTTTCTCACATCTATAGCTCTCAGTGGACGTATCGGTTCGCAGAAAAGCACATTTCATCAACCCTTCATCAGTTTAGCACATGCCAACAAAGTTACCAGATCCCTTTAACGATCATATGAATTGGCATGCTGAATGAACTGACGCGTGTACTTTCTAGGCGTCGTAAAATTGATAAAGCCAACCATGAGCCAACGCTCACCAATCTTGTCAAGCTTCATAAGGCGGTCATAATAAGACTTGCTTAACAGCTGGGCTACAAGGATTATACATTAAAGGTCATCAAGCGTGGGGATGCTACATAACGGGTCGCCATTTTGAACTGGGTTAGTTTGCGCGCACCGCATGACACTGAGCTAACGTGCATTACGCACCGTGCGCACCGCGTACGCAAGATGGCGCCGCGCATCTGATTTGACGAATCTGAACTACCTTTAATAATAACGGTCATTTATATAGCGCTATTCACCATGTTCACGTGAGTATCATAGTGCTCTATATTATCAGTATCACCCCGGTCAACGGATACACACTGCACACAAAGTGAACATCTCCACTCCCTAGGGAGTATTCCAGTCAGTCGCATGTTAGGCGCACACATTGCTAAGGAACCACGTTCACATCCTTCAGTGCCCCCCATGTTATACGTATGGGTGGAGAGCAGTAATAGTTGATATATCAACTATTACTGCTCTCCACCCATACGTATAACATACGTATAACATGTATACATTTTCTTGCTGAAGGACAAACGCAACGGACAATACATTGGATTCGAACTCGGGATCCAACTCATTCTTTCAATCTGTCCACATCACGTAACACATTCACACACACGTTCAAATGATATTGCCCCTATATAATTATGACATGCATGGGATCCACCATGCCCGACAAAGTACGTTATTGAATCAAATGCCAATATACCAAATTAGGTGTAAGCTATTTTAACCCCTCCCCTCGAACACCTGAACAAGAAGGGACATTTTGGACGACAAGTCTTGATTATCCGATATCAGGAATATTCAGGAACGTAATGTGCACATTGAAGTATTAACTGGACAATACAATTGCCATAATTTATAGACTTCTATTAATTAAAGGCACAGCGAAGAAAAAAATAGTTATGATACGGAAAAGATCCCAAATTGATAAAAAGCAAGACTGGTTCACCATATACACAGAAAACATGATACAATGCAACTGGCATTCCTTGACCCGGAGGGTTGGCAGTACCGAAGGACAAGGAACTGTATTAGTCCTCATATGCATACAACGGGCAGCTCTGCTTGTGTCCATAAAGATTGCATTCAACATGTTCAAAGCATTGTGAGAGGCGGTGCGGATCGATCTTGATCCGGATTTAGAAAAGAAAAGAAAAGCCCACCTCTTTTCTCCTTTCCGAGTGTTTAGTCCGATCGATCGGCGACATAAAGGAATGAATCATCGACCATTGAGAGGTAAAGACACTTGATTGCTCAACAAGAAGCGCAAGCAAATCGATGGAGAGGTCCTCAGTCCTCACCAACAATCCTTTCCAGTTTAGTAGATCCCACACTCACACTGTAGAGCTGAGTAGGACGCCGGTTAGGAATCTTCGGCGCGATTTATAAAAAAATAAAAATATAGGTATTACGTCGAAATTACTCCATCTGAGCCAAAGACGTTCAAAAGGTTCTCACCAACTATTCGAACCAGTCTCACACGGAAGAGGTGAGTTTAGGTGACGTCTTTGACGTCGGGCTATTCCGACAAGCCTCGTATACAACTGACAACTCGTCAAAACTCGGGATTATGTCGTATTCAAACTGAATTATGATGAGTACATTCCTAGTTCTTGCATAGATTATTACATTATTTTCTCGGGAGATAAATTGGGTGTCCAGTGAAAATTCTTGCCTTCTTTATTGCTCCTTAGCATGGGTAACAAAAAATATAAAAAGAGGAACGCAGAACACCAATTTATTTTAGACCTTTCCCCACCTATTTGCCATTGTGGGTTGACGCTTGTTATGCTTCTGTAAAAACTCGGCACCCAACTCGCTTTAGAGTGGCAGGGGTTTACTATGGGGTCCACCTTTTGTAGGCTTTAACATATTAATTAGGACGTTTAGATGGTTTCTTCTAGGGTAAAGGTGTGCGGTAATCAGAATCAAAGCATTGTTATTAAAGTAACTGTGATCACACCTTTTAATGTGCTTTTTGTTGTACAGTATTGGTGTTCCTCTAAAACTTCCAATACAGGTGTCATGCGTGTATTTCTCAATATGCATGCTAAGTAATTCATCGTGTGTGTGTGCAACGTAAACGTTGTGTTCAATATTATAAGTGAAATTTCACGTTTAATGTTCGGAGATTGTTGCGTAAGAATGTGTTTGTTTTCCCACAACCATAGCCCGCTTCCTTGCTATCTATAACAAATCGAGCAGTATAAAGCAAAAATATTTTTGTTGGCCCCTTCTCTATATCAAAAGGCAGTGCAGTGGGAGTTGGCTAAATCAAGTTCACAGGGCCGGATTGCAGCGCATATACATGGCCTGGCCTAAAAGGTCTCTCTTGTCCTTGGATAAATCATGTATTACAAAATATTATCGTTTACCCCAAAGTTCGTTAACCAGAAATGGTGAGATGAAATATGCGAAATGAATCGAGATAATACGTGTCACATTTAATTTGCCAGAACATCACTTCATCTTAATATCTGTATGTCAACAAAAACATTAAGTAATATTTTAAGGAGAAAAAAAGGACACATTTACTTGAAAAAGTTCGTTGACTAGTAGGAGGTGAAACGTAATAGCCTTAATAACTCACGATAAGTCCGACCCATATCATGTTGCACATTCAGCCCATCGTGATTTTCTATAACATGTTGATATAGCCCTACAAGATGTAATTATAGGTAATGCATGATCGCCGATATGGATTCTGCCTTTTATGTTCGCGGAGCAAACACATTCGGGCGGACTTCTTTCAACCAAGCGTCCACATCTCCCCCCTAAGTTGGGGGTATTTACAAAGATTGGCATAGACTTCTGATCGAAGTATTTTGCGCACATAATAAGTATTCGTGTGTGACACTGAATCTCGCGTGAAATGTGCTCTTCTCTTACCCTGCATCCACACAGCACTTGGTTGATCCAATGTCTCGGATAAACTGTGCATTTATAGCCATTTGTACACACATTTTGGCTACATCAACAATGAGTTTGAAACAGAGTCGCTAATTGTGGCTTACAATAGCCACTGAGCTGCTGTGACCAAAACAACTCTATGAATGTGACCCAAATGATGACGTTCAATGGTGTGAATGCACATTGTGCAATAATATTAAACCGATGCATAGAGCAAACAAAATTACTAATTGCGAATGCAACTAAGCACATGTGTGAACGCTTGGCACTGAATGAAAGAATGCAGATTTGTTTGTTTTTTTTTTTGTGTGGGGGGGGGGGGGGGGGGGGGGGTTACACATTCGTCTCACGGTGTAAGACATTCGTGTGGACACATGGTCCGGGGCGTTATCCTTTTGATGGGCGAGATAGACAATCAGTCTGGGCTTAGTTCGGGATGGTTCGGCTACTCTAGCTCTCCCTATTTCAAGGACACTCCCTCCCATTTACACATCCATGGGTGTGTTTATATTCAGCGTACAATTAGCCCATTAATCAAGGTTTTGAAACTTGTTTCGGTATACCCTTAATACTGCAGGTAAAATGATTAGTCTGAACACGTTTCAAAACGCTGAATATGGGTCTATTAAAGTGATATGTTGATACTTAAATCATATACCGATTTCATTGTAAGATTACTCTAAATGATGTGTGAGAGTCTAATGGAAAAGGGACATTGTTTACCTAGTGAAAATGGAAAATTAATGTCAGATTTTATCACGTTTGCACATTGATTCGGACTACAATCGAAAAGCGTTCCGGAACGCCTTCATACAATCATAAATATCTCCATAATTAGGGAGACGTCTACAAAAATAATACCAATCTCATTATTCTTTTATCACAAGCCAATAAATGAGGTACAAGAGAAATGTGAAAGCATCAAGTGATTTTGGTTGACTTTGACAAAGTGTATACACTTGCACCTATTGCCACTTGATTGTCGGTTAATGTCGATTACTATTCATAAAGACTTATATAAATAGTGATGGTCTATCGAAGCCAATTAGACACGTGGTGACTGTTGTGATTAGAAGGGTAACTCACGTACTCTTGTTGAAGAACCTCTTTCTCGAAATATGTAACGGTCTTATTCTGTTCTAGAACCAAACATGAAATCATATACATTGCTCTAAATGTTTACAACGTCTATATGTACACACATAAAGCGTATAACAGTCAGACAGTTGAGACATGCAAGCCATTGGTTCTATTTAAAAAAGAAAAACCATTGTTTAAACGTAAATTCAGTAAATATAAAAATTAACAGAGGTGTATGTCGTCTGCAGCTTAATTTACAAAGCAATAGGAAATAAAGTTTAATAGAATCAATGAATGTTTTCAAATGTTAAAACAGATATGTCTAAAACAATATTTAATCGTATTTCATTCTTGAATTAATGGCATATCTTTATTGTTAGTTTGTTAATTGATGTATAAACGATGATTTAAAATTGTATTATTTTTAATTCTGCATTTAGCGAAAAAGGGCACCATACAATCATGCACATGGTGTTTTTATCGATTGTAAAATAAACAAATATATATATATTCGAGAGCTCCGCTTGAGAGTATCGCAAGAATGAATAACAACAGTAATATATTATGTTTACAAATCAGAAAACTTGAGGGAATAAAACAATATTAGACACGATTGTTTACAACCACTTGGGCTCTTAATACTCCCGCATCTCCATATCTCCATCCCCTCAATCAAAACTTGCATTAACTTCGATGCGTACTCGCACTGCAGTATGACGTCAAAGGGCAGTCGCATTGTGACGTCATAAATGCAGATGGTATCATAGGTATCGGGCCTGAAGGCGGAAGAATTGAGATGAGAGGAGGGCTGGCGTGGGATATATAGTATGCTTTCTTTACCCCGTCGCTGATATTTAGGAGCCGCTCTCAGCCCCATTTACAATCAATAAATTAATCAAGTAATTGAATGAATATTCACGCTACAGTTGAGAGACATTTATGGCGTACAAATGAAGGAAATGTAGTATAGTACCCTCTCTCTAGTTTAAAGGGATCTAGTAAACATTGTCCAAATCCTCAAAATAAAATTAAATTCTAGCTGTTCCCTCATACCTTGTATTTGTATTAAAGGGACTTATAGTAACATTGTCCAAATCCTCAAAATCCAATTGGAATTCTAGCGGTTCCCCCATACCTTGTTGTATTCGTATTAACAATAGAAGCATGGGACAGGTTTCGGTTTTTCGAATTTCCCTTTTGTCAAAAAGATATTTACCATTGAAGTGTTCAGATGTTAAACTATCCACTGGATAGTCATAACCGTGTCAAAAGTCAGTGCAATGAGTTAGTGATTATCACTTTGCATTTTTGCTATTTACTCGGTCATATAACGTCTATTTAACTTGAAATGTTCACACAATACCCAGTGGACATACAAGATAACAACAATAAACATTTTCTCAACCACTCATCACTTTTTGCACATGTCAACAAAGTTACTAGATCCCTTTAAAGGTTTCGGGTTTAGTTCATGATTTACTCTACCCCGACAGTGTATGCTTTATCTCGAAGACGTGGGTGATATGTGATTGTGTGTTTATTAAGGATACTTTTAGAACATCCCACTAAATTACTCACATTGCTTTAAACAATGATTATTGCTCCTCTTTGCAAAGTAAGATGAAAATATTAGATGAAATTATAATATGGAATTGGGATTATTTATTGTAAATATGATTTGTATTTAAACTGCATTATATTTGTAAGAATGTCATTTAAAATATACATTTTAATACACTGCGTGTGCGTGTATGTGTATGTGTTTATGACTCATAGTTTATTTTTCGAGCAATGAAAGTTAAGGGGTTTCTGGGACAAACACCGAACAACGGGTTTTCTATAGCTCAGTCGGTAAGAGCGCCGGTCTAGTAATCCGGAGGTCTCGGGTTCGAATCCCGCTGGAATCCCATTTTCTTTGCTCCTTTTCAGTCATATTATATTTCTGGTCAGTTTCTTTGTATGTTTGAATAGTTTATTTGTGTTAGTTCTTCTCTAACTCTTCTCTTCTGGCAGACTTGTCTTATTTTGTTTGAAAATTGTTGTCATTATATCCACCATATTATTTAATCACAGCAAACCGTATCGCAATTCTATTTTAGAAAAAATAAAGTCTTCCGACCTTAAGCAGCTATCTGCATATTCCGTATCTCGCTTTAGTTCTTCCTTCAATCGGGCGACATTTGCAGGGAGTCCAGAGTCCTGATTAAAAGTAAAGAGGGGCCGATTTTTAAGGCCCATGCATCGGTTTACAATGCTGAGAAGAAACACAAATTTCGCCAAAAATTGCAAAATGAAAGACTAACACCACCCGCGGTCGTTACATTTTAAAGCATGTATGCGTTTTCACGTGTTTTCACTTGTGTTTCATGTAATAAGGATCAATTTCCTCAATCACGTTAATGTTAATGATATTATGGTTTTCAATATGCGTAGCTCAAAAGAGTCGGTGGTCTCCCCCCCCCCCCCCTTTCCCCACACACTCGAACACATCTAACACACACCCACAATGCACCAGGAATCGAACACCTCTCTGCCTTAGTTTCATCCATTGACCCTATAATGTCTGCCTTATGTTTTTCTAGGAACTGACCCTTCATGCCCCCGCGACCTTTTTCGTTGTATGGACAATGGCGTAGCCCCTTCCCATACACTGCCACTGTCGCGATATTTCTCATCAAAACTTTGATTTATCTGTGGAATATCCGATCACTTCCATCTTCACTTATTGTTTTTTTTTATTCGCAATATTTCCACCCGCTTCCCAACATCGACTTTAAAACAAAATCATATTTTAACTTACTTTCACAGGGCTCGAATAAGTCACATAATGTATTCTTTATTTTGGGTTTAAAGCCCTATTATATTATGACACAAAAGACATACAATCCGAACACTTTTACTTCAGCCAGGTGACGTCATATGGTAGCCATTTTGATAAGTCGTTTGTTGTTATTTTTTTTTAGTGAGTTTGAAGGTTTTAACGGGACATCTTTAATACCACTGTCTCGAGATTGTTACTGGACTTTAAATTTCTCCCGGTTGTCATTACAGTGATTACTCTCTATCAGCCTTCCATTGCCTTTAAACAAAAAACCGGAATCGCCCGCCCACGATTTACCTTCCAATGCTCGCATCATTCATCATGCCCATTCCAACAGTTATATGAGCCCTAGATTGCATTTTATCGGTCGCTTCCACATTCCATTATCAGTCATTTTCTGAACCAAATTGACTTTCAATAATAAAAACAGAGTTTATCTCACGTCAGGCATGTAAGATCCGACACTTTTATCAGAATTTGTTTTTTTTCCTAAAGTAGTAGCCGTTAGTCAAGGCCCTTTGTGGTTGTTAGGAAAGTAAAACAAAACAGCTAGTAAAATGTTGCCGAAACTCTCGTTTCATGATTCAGTTGCTAAATTATTGGCTAGAACCGTTCGCCTTCCTCACTACCGGGACACACGGTTTGAAAAATAGCACAATATTGGTCGTTTATTCAAAGAGCTATACCTGACATGCCTGAAGAAGCAGTAGTTAATTCATGACACAACATTAAAAAAAGGGAACGTTGCTCCTCCTGTATTCCAGAGCTGTCTACACGGCCTCTATCCCAAAGCCGCCAGAAAGGGGAAGATACAAGGCATTATAGGCAACGCTTCCTTTCTTGCTTTGAAGTCTAATAATAAAACGCCCCCTCCATGGAAACACTACTCATTTCCCAACATATACGGTTTAGGTGGGGCGCACTGTCACTTTTTGCCCCCCCCCCCAATCCGCCGTATTAGATGACAATGGCTACCCCCCTTGGACATGACTGTGTGGGTGGGGGCAATCTATCAGTCGAGCATTATTTTGGTGTGCACTGCACTTCGGTCCAGTGTGTAATTATCGTGGATGCTTGGTCGGTAATATTCACTCGTTCATGTGCTTCAGTCTTGCGAGAAATGAGTGAGGCGATCTTTAGAAGATGTGAACTGACAGTAACATCATACAGTTGTTAACTGGTGGTGGAGGGAATATCACAGAATGTTCCTCTCCGAGGAATTTGAAATGCTATTGAGGGAAGATAATAAGTCCCGAGAGCTAGTCGAGGGACTTATTGTCTTCACGAAATAACATTTCAAATCCCGAGGGAACATTCCATAATTTTCCCGACAACAAAGTGTGTGTATATAAAGGAGCAAAGTGGAACAAGTTGGTCGATGTTAATAAGGGAATACCAGAATATCTTTAATTTTGCGCCATGGGCCCGATGGCCACGTGTAATAGGATATTAATTCGGATGAAAATCTCGCTGTAGCTGATGAAAATTGATCTAGTTTATGTTGATTTGATAAGAATTTCAGTCCAACAAGTAGGTCTAGCCTAGCTCCCAGACGTATGCTTAATAATTCACTATACGCCGATGAAAAGCGGAACAATTTCCATTTTGGGGGTATTTATTTCTGACTTTTTATTCATTTCTTAAACAAGAAGTTCCTATATGTTTGGTTAGAAAAGCTTGTAGTTGTTACTGTTGCTACCAGTTAGTCTAACCATTATAGTATTGACAGTCAGACCAAAAAATATTGGTAATAATCAGTATGGAAGATACAAGACGTACATTATAATGTAAACTAACTATATAGAAACTGCTTTGAACGTAGACAAATTCCACCAAAGGCATGTTTAGATTTGTTCTCCAACAAAGGTATTATTCAATTATTTGACCTGGATGCGGTTGAACGTATTATGCAACCTTGGACAGCGAGCTCATGTATTAAAGGCCAAGTTGAGTTTTGGTAATTTCCAAAGTGCCCCCCCAACATCGATTGTAACGGATTTGGTTGATTTCAATTCCATATGAAAGATCATCGAAAAAAACATGGGAAATAATAATAATTTCCATTCAAATGCTCTAATTGTTGTGAAATTTGCTTTCAAAATATCATATAAAAGTGGTTGACGCCCGGGTATCACTTTTTAGAACCGCTAGTGCGAGGCACTAGCGTTCTATGTTCTCCTAATAAAAGACTGAAACCAAATATTTGTGTGCACGCTAATTGTGCTTAAAACTATACATATGATACGGTACTTACCAGCAATTTACTCTCCAATATGTGATCCAACTACCGGGTGGATTAAGATTATGATTTTTCCTTCCATTCCGCAAAAAATCAGTGATATATGCGCCTCATGGACCAGTCTCTCCGTGTGTTAGCGCGACTGTGAACGAAAGGCGAACGAATGCGAATTGCGAATGGGGCTTGCGAGTTGCGTCAACGGCAGTGTTGGAGTCATACTTCTATGGTTGCGATACATAATATACACGTACTACTGTATAGTATTACCGCACACAGTGACTGCACTACAGTCCCGTATTACCGCACACTGCACTATACAGTCCCGTATTAGGACCTACAACGCTAGTGCTTCGCGCCGAGTTAATTTGACACTTCGAGTTGTAACGGCTCTTTTTGAATGATAACAGGGGTTTTACTTTGTCGTTTGTAATTGTGTATACTTTTCGAGCATGGTGAAGTTATAACTATTAGTTTGTATCGTAATCGTGCAGGTTTTGGTTACTAAAGTTAAGTTTGACCAATACTCAACTATCCCTTTAAGCATTGTCAAGGCGTAGGCCTTGGATGGTACACTTTGAACTAGGCTTGCTTGTGTACACCACAGTGAGTCAGTTTGTATTTTGCACCGTGCTCAAGGGCTTCGCAAGATGGCACCGCCCGTCCGATTTACGAATCCGAACTGACTGAAATATGTTAACATGTGATGTTGGCCATTTTTTGTCCAGATTTATCCGTTCTTTGAAAATCCATTGGCATGTATATAAAGGAAATACATTCACTTTCAACCTGGATTACAGGTATATAGAGATATGGGCGTAGGTATGCTATCGATGGTGTAATCTTACCTTCATCACTAACGAAATCACAAATTGTGGAGGTGTTGGCGCGATCGGATAAGCGCTTCACTTCAAACATGTCAAACCACGGAAACTGAGTTCGAAACCTATCGATGCTTTAGCACCTGTGACCTTCAGCATGCAGGCACTTGATCCACATTGCTGCTCTCCGCACAGGTGTATATAATAATAAATTGGTACTCGGTAAAATTGAGGGTGTGTAAAGCATGAGTGCACTGTAATGTATCACCTGCTGGAATGCTCCCAAGTGAGTGGAAAGGGGGCATAACAAGGGCTGGATTCGATTGATAAAGGGGGTATATCCGATGACCGAGGTAATACTATTAGACGCAGATCACTCTGGGAGAACAGTGCGAAATCACTGAAGAGAATCACCTTGATAACTAAAACTAAAAAGCACATAAATCTGCTTCATGACTGTGTTCTTAACATTAGGTTTTCATTTGAAATGCGTAATTGTTGTCCTTTCGCTCTGTGCTCTCCATTCAAGCAAGGGATATAATGTATGTTTCATAAGAACGGATCCATCATTTCGTTCACTGACCTTTTTTTTTAGAGGGCACGCCCTTCCAATTATAGTTTAAAACAAGTAGTCTAAACAAAATCCTGAGTTAATACCTGTTGAGACGTAAATTTTCGTTTGATTCCCTCCCGCTGTTCGTTGAAATTGTGATTCTATTATTGGTAGTTTCCTTTCCCGTTTGATCCAAATCGAATAGGAGGTATTTGTTTGATCTAAATCGAAGTCGAAAGGATCGAGTCCGTTTTTAGTTGGCCCGATTAGGAAATTGGATTCGTTGCCGAAAGGAAGACGGGAGGAGTGTTCATCCCACGCACATTCACACAAATTATGTAAAGGTGGACACAAAAATAAACTGTAACCAAAATATAATTGTCGCTAGAAAACAAAATAGAATCGTAATTTGAGTACATTTACGCGAATTAAGGTGAAACAAATAAACAGTTACCAAAATATAACTGTCGCTAGAAAACAAAATATAAACATAATTTGAGTATATTAAAGGGGTAGTTTAGTTTTGGTAGAGAGGGCGCTGCACATCACAATTTTGTTGTGAGGTAATGAAAAACTGAGTGTCGAATTTGAGAGAACATGCAATTTTAATGGCAGAATAAACTTTATTTGGTCAAAATCGGTCCAGAAACGGCTGAAATATCAATAAATATATCTGATCTTATAATTATTTGGGGCCCAAATAATTAGATGAATTTTTCAAAAAATTAAAAAAATGCATACACTTTTTCCAAAATTTTCAAAAGCGTTTTTTAAATAGTTGTTGATGATCTCTCTATTTAATCATGATTTCAATGAAACATCATACGCATAATTTTGTATGAAAAATGCTTAAAACCAATTCCTTTTTAGAGAGCGCCCTCTTGTGTTTTAATGGCTCTTTTTCAATGATAGTGGGCTTTTCACGTAGTCGTTTGTAATTTTGTGTACCTTTCGAGCATGGTGGAGTTATAACTATTAGTTTATAATGTTACTGTCCAGGTTTGGTTACTAAAGTTCAGCCTTACCAAAACTGTACTACCCCTTTAACTTTAATCAAAACTAATCTGTAACCAAATGTTGGCGCTAGAAACAAAAGTAAAATCATAATTTGAGTATATTTACGCGAATTTAGGTGGAAACAAAATAAACTGCAACCAAATTGGTGAAAACAAAACTAATCTGTATCCAACATCTTGGCGCTATAAAAAAAAATGATACAATCATGATCCCAACATTTCTGTTTCCGTCGATCATGGTCAGAAAATATCCATCTCTAAACAAAATGGGATGTTCTTGTATAAATTTGACTTCTAGTTCTGTGGAGCCAGAACAACCGTCGGAACAGAGACTGATGTTTCGGTCTACGTCGAACAAACTTATTAGACTCATAAATGTATACTTAAAGGGACTTAGTAACATTGTCCAAATCCTCAAAACTTACTTGGAACTCTAGTGGTTCTCTCATACCATGTCATATTCATATTAACAAAAAAGCATGGGACAGGTTTCGGTTTTTCAAATTTTCATTTCGTTCAAAAGATATTTACGATTGAAGTGTTCATACGTTATACTGTCTACGGGATTATTATAAGCCGTGTACAAAGTATAAGTGCAATGAGTTAGTGAATATCACTTTGCATTTTGCTCATTACTCGGCCAAAAACATCAAATTAACGTACAATTTTCACACATTACTTTGTGGACATATTAGTTCACACCAATACACATTGTATTAATCACTCATCACCTTTTGCATTATGTCAATAATACTAGATCCCTTTAAGACTGGTTCTTTGTAGTGCATGCAACCAACATCTGAATTGATATAACAAAAAAAGACCGACACGGAAACAAATATCTAGGTGCATCGTATGCCTGCGCGATTCATCACGAATTGATGAACAAACATGACAGTCCAATCACTATTGTTTTAAAGGAATCTAGTAATATTGTCAAAACGTACTTGGAACTCGTAGTGGTTCTCAAATACCTCATTCTATTCGTATTTCCAATATAATTAGCATGGAACAGATTTTGGTCTTCCAAATTTCTCTTCCGTTATAAAGATAATGTATATGATCGAAGTGTTCAGATTTATAATTATCTACTGGATATTTATAACTGTGTACAAAGTCTATGCAATGAGTACCGAATATCACTTCGCATTTTCGCTCATTAATCATATGACATTCCCTTACCATGGAATTTTCACACATCACTCAGTGGAAGTATTAGATCACAGGAATATACATTTATCACCCATTTTCCAGTTCTTGCACAGGTCAACAAAGGAGATCCCTTTAACAACCCTCGTGCGTGTGTTTTATTAGTCCCATTTTGTGGCAGTGCATTTCGCTGTCACTGCATGTAAAGCCAATCATTACTGTGGTTAGGGTCCGAGCGTATAAAGGGTTAATCCCGCGTGAACATTATACTGTAGTTAGGTGCGTATAGCTATGTGAGGTGTAAGGGGTCCTATGGTACTGATGCTGCTATACAACCATATTTGTGAAGGAAAGAAAGAAAGAAATATAAATACATTCAAACCTGTTTATAGTGACCCCTATGAGAGAAAAGAAAACGGCCTCTGTAGACAGGTGACATCCGTATAGACAGGTCCCATAACATTGTTTTTCTTTGCATGGGATCACTTTTGATGGCCAATGTAGGCAGGTTGGCTGCTAGTATATATATACGGGTGGCCGCTGAGAGAGGTTTGACTGTATCGTCTTGTTTTACTTGGGGCTGTTCCCGTCTTGGGTGCACCCCCCCCCCCCCCCCCCCCCCCTGCCCCCTCTTCTCCCCTCCCCGGTCTGGTCTTGTTTTGGCTATACCACATTGCCGATGTACTTCACATGCACTGACATGGAGCGATAATACGAACGCCGAATGTTCCAAAGGTCGCACCCAAATGTCATGACGTCATTCCGAGATATATACTAAGGTCACCTGTCTGTTGATTTTGTTTCTCTCTTGTTTGCCCCTTTAAGTACCAAGTAACCAACAGAAAACCGAATTATTACACATAAATTGTGTAATGGGACTTAAAGGGGTAACACTTTATATACATGTAATGTGTATATATATATATTGCATGTCAACGGGAACCGAATACAACTTTTAAGATGTTACTGTAATAAAATGCGGTATTCATAGCTAATAGTATACTGTGGCAAGGGGACACGTAGCCCCCCCCCCCCCCCCTCCCGTCCCACCCTCCTTACCCTGATACCAATTGAACAAATTGAAATAAGAATAATTCGATAATGTGCAGTGATATATATGCTGGCTCTAAGGGGATGATGTAAATAAAATAAACACTAACATGTCAACAATTTTTTCCCGGACAATTTCTTTACGATTAATGGCTTCAATAACATTCTACGCAATTAATTTTTGCTAAGAATTGATGATCCTACTTATATTGATTTCTGGCTAGATCGAATGGGAGCTCTTCCAAGCGATTATACCACGATTAATGTTCACGCGGTCATCGGCGTTTCTTTCTAGGGTGCGATTAAAGAAGGTTATGATTCGCGTAGGTCAGACATGCGGTGCCATCGTGCAAACGCCTTGCGCACGGCGCGTGCTACACAATGAGTGATTCCAAGTTCGATGTTGTATCCTGTTGTTAACAATTTTGTTGATCATGTTGGTAGCCCTAATTTAAAACATGACTGGCTACGCACCCGCATTAGCGTCGAAAGGGTATCATTTCAGCTATACGGGGTCGTCGCCGTTTTTCTAAAAAAAAGGGGTGGTTTTCAGCACTCATTAGAAAGAAAAAAAAACATAAAAAGGGTACTTGTTCAGGTGCACAAGTTTTCGACGCTATGGTCCATTTCAGAGGTTGACGGACACGGGTGGGTAGCACTTTTATATGAGAGTGACCCCCCCCCCCCCCCCCCCCCCCCCGGGGCTACTCGACGGATCGCCATTTTGAATTTGGCTAAGTTTGTGCGCACTGCATAACACTGCATCAAATAATGATTTTAAGTTCCGTGTTGGTGTGCATGTTTTTAGGACCGGTGCGATTAAAGAAGGTTATGATTCGCGTAGGTCAGACATACGGTGCCATCGTGCAAACGCCTTGCGCACGGCGCGTGCTACACAATGAGTGATTCCAAGTTCGATGTTTTATCCTGTTGTTAACAATTTTGCTGATCATGTTGGAAGCCCTAACTCAAACATGCACACCACCACCGAACTTAAAATCATTAATTGGTTTAGTGTTTAATATGCAGTGCGCACAAACTTAGCCAAATTCAAAATGGCGATCCGTCGAGTAGCCCCCCCCCCCCCGGGGGGGGGGGGGGGGGTCGCTCTCATACAACGTTGCAAAGACGCATATCTGGCGAGATCTCTAAAAACAAAATACAATCAATGGTAATTTCTCTAGTCGTTTTGCTTCTAGTGAAGTAAATCCTGTTTTTGTAACACTCTCTCTGTATGTGCAGTAAACAATAATGCAATCGCTTTAGCGCGTACAATAAACATGATAAAGGTCGTTTATCAATATTTATGTTTATTCATTATAATTATGTAATAGGCATAGCACATTAGTGTAAATTTTCATAAAAATGGTTGTGACATTTCTTCTGTCAGATGGAGTCCTAATTATTTATATGGTCAACAAATGCATGCACATTATTTGTTCCCTAGAGACAAGGTCAGAAATGAGGACTTAAGAAAGAAAACAAATGCCAGGGATATCATACAGGAAATAAAAACAAAGAAATGGAGATGGGCGGGCCACCTTGCAAGACGTAAAGACAACAGATGGACACATAATAATTATAACTAATTGGACACCAAGAACACAAACCAGACGAAGGGGCAGACATAGTAAGCGTTGGATGGATGACGAACTTGGGGGTATTACATGGATGCGACAAGCACAAGAAAGAAGAAGATGGAATGGTGATGAAGAGGCCTTCCTTCTGCAGTGGAGAGACGTATGCTAGATAGATAGATTTCGAAATATCCATAGACTGGAAATATGTCTTGAAGTATAATGTAGGGAATGGGCTAACTACCAATCACAAAGTAGACATTGAATTGTTCTACTCAAGAAACATACACATCGCAATGAGATGGGCAATACATCCTATCTATGACACAGGTTTGTCATAGTTCACGAATCGCACTGACTATAGTTAATTGTTGTGAAAGATTATGATTGTTTTAATAGCCGTCTGCGCCTCCTTGTCTAGCGCGCCATGCTGCTATCACACACACCGCCCTTGCCCGCCACTTATGCCCGCTGCGCCGGGCCAGCGTGTGGCCAGTGTGCGCTGTCCAGTCAGATAGTATGCCCGATGAATGGATCACATCTGAGAAATGGAAAACCCTGGATTCCCAGTTCCGCTTGCATACCCAGGGTCATCCCACACAGCACAGGGTCGGGGGGGGGGGGGGGGGGGGGGGGGTAAGATGCAGTAAGAGGGCAATAATTAGTCTATAGGATGAGGTAATATGCTTTGTCGTAACTAAATGACGTAATATTATATTGTCTACAATCTACCAATGCAACGAGTTTAGGACAACTTGAAAACATGTGCTCCCAAATGTATTGTTTGAAGCACTGTACAACACTGTGTCAATTTGTGTTACGCACCGTGCGCAAGGCGTACGCAAGATGGCGCCGCGCATCTGATTTACGAAGCCGAACTATACGGTGCCTTTAAGTTGCGCCACTTGGTAACTCGATAGCTCAGTTTACTCAGCGTCCGATCACATTGACGCATGTGCCATACTCCACGACCTGTAACAGCCCGTCCCACCAGACTGGGGAAGATCCAGTTGTAATTAAAGAGGATCCTCGAGTGAGAGTGACAGAAGGGCGTTACGTCAATGTTGGGGGTAATTTGATAAATTATACCATCTTGAAGATCGGAACCTTCTCTATTTGTATAGTGTAACATTTTCAGATAATAATTATTCGAGTCAGAGTGAGAAGGGCAATAAGTCACGTTTTGCTAAATTGATGTTCTCATACCATCTTGTATATCGGAGCCTTCTATATGTGGTGAAAAACATTTCCGATAATAACTATATCTAAATTTGGGGAATATTGATCCACAAAAAAAAAAGGGAGCTACATTATTGGTTTCTGCAAGGTAAGGCTCCCACACTTTAAACATGATTATCTATCGGCTCATTGGACTTACAGTACATTTGATATCTCTGAAGTACAAATAGTGACCTAGCGCCCTTCGTCCTTCTCAAGTGACGAGACGATCTTCTGCAATCAAGTATCCCTTGCTTCGATCATAAGAATGATAATTGATTTCATTTCAACAAGCGAAAATGATCAATGTTATAATTATCTTGTTGTCCTTCATCTACGTTTATGGGAAACATTTCACAATAAATGCATGCATGTTCAAGTTGCTGCGATATGAAACAACAACAATATTATGATATCGCAATAACTAATAATAATAATAATAAATATTTCTTTTATAGCGCATTTCAAAACCGGAGGAATTCTCAATGCGCTTTACATGGCAAAGACTTATAATTGACATTTTACTTTTACACTTATGTCTACATACATCAAATAATATAATTTAACTGAGTAAAAATCAAAGCGCATCGTAAATTACAAGAAATAAGTCAATAGTAAATATAAAGAAAAGATTTAGCTACAAGCTTAACAAAAAAAAAATTAATAAATAAATAATGTACAGTAAATCGGTATCAGTATAACAATAGCAAGTTATGCAGTTCATAATCACAATTATGCCTCTTTGAATAGATAGGTTTTGAGCTGTTCTTTAAAAATGTTGGGGTTGGATTGGGTGCGAATTTCGTAAGGTAACGAAACTAACGCAATTTGATTCTTTTATACTTCTAAGTTGATATTTTTAATTTGTCATACCCCGATGTAACTTTGCTTTAATTGCCAAGTTTTTAATGTATTTATGCATTTATGTTTTGTATGTATTTATATCTTTATGCTGTGTTTCTAATGTAAATTTTGTAAATTCCATCTGATACAGGGCCTTCTTGTAAAGCAGGCATTTATGGCACTACATGGGGCTACCCTGTGCTCTTAAAGAAGACTGAAATAATAATTAAATAAATAAATAAATACAACTCACAACCGGATGCGTTTAGGATCGAATCTACCATAATATTATATAGTATTCAGGAGGTCGCGGGTTCTATCCTCATCTGAGTCCATTTGGCATGTTGATCATGACTCGAGCTATCATGTTTCAAATTGTTTAGGAATAGAATGGGGGGGGGGGGGGGGAAGTAAGTTAAAGTGACTGATCATGAACCCCTTTTGCAATCCCCGGGTTTACTTCGGCATGTTCAACCTGTCTTCGAGTTTCTATCGGATTGTGTACGGTTTCCCATGAGCTCATTAATAACATTATACGTTTTAATCAATTGTGTGCTCAAACAGACAAAGTAGAATTAATACGACTTATATATAAACATGGATGTTAATTATCTCCTCCTAATAACCATACCATATTGTAATCATGCAGTCATATGCTCAGACAGACACCACAACATGAATGTGACGCGTATAAACATGGATTTTATCTCCCACAATGAAATCCATGGTATAGAAACAAGCCCGACCTTTTACGATAGGTCTTGTATCAAGACAATGTTCCTTGGCGATTGCTTCATCTGATGTACCCTTGATATTTACGCACTCCGAAGCCCCCAAACAGCTGTGCGTTCACCAACAAAATGATTGAGCTGTAATCTGAGCATGATGTCTGTTCTATTTTGTTTACTGCAATCAAGTCTTATATAACATACGTGAACCAATAAACTAGATCGACACTATACAGTCATGATAGATGATGATATTTTCAGCTCGTGGTCCAAAATCCGAATTCGTTGATCATTGTTTTTAGACGAACCGTCAAGACGCTTTACATTTTACGCACCCCGAAACCTCTGAACAGCTGTACGTTCCTAGCAATTATTAGACTGTAATTTGGGGATGATGTCTGTCCCCATTTTGTTTACTCTCATCATGCTCATCAATAGATAAGTGAACCAATAAACTAGATTGACACAGGATGATTATAAGTCTATAAGATCACGGTCCAAATTCGTTGACCATTGTTCCAATAAGTTAGTGGGACGACCGGCGTCCGTCGCCAATTTTTGAAACGCCTCCGGACAGCTGCTCGCGCCGCTGGTGACATCTTAAAGGTACACTCTGGCTTTTGCGCTCTCTTAAACAAATATATAGGAACCTTTTTTTATGTCGAAATTTTATTTGGATATTTGCATAACTCCATCGTTCAGAATTCGATATAATTTGTATGGTAATTTTAAATTAAACGTGCATGGTGCCAGAGAGGAAAGTGAAAGCAACTACATATACGTGGTCATACAAAATAAGTGCAGATGTACTTTAGATATTTTGGATATGTGTTTCCAAGCATTGATTGTCATTTAAATATTTGGTGGTGAAAAGGACTTGATGGTTCTTTAAGCACCCCAAGTACAGCACTAATTCACTGAAAGGTTATTGAATTAATTATGTTTAATATGCACCCTCTGCAGATTAAGGGTCAGTAAGATGGGACTCATGACATCCGTAATAATCTCGCTAACCTGCCAACTGGAGATTCTGTCAAGCGTTTTGGACAGGGTGTGGGGGGGGGGGGGGGGGGTGTTTCACAAAGATCCTAAGTTGAACTTATCTCTTAAAGTTGGACTTAAAAAGTATAGAAAGCCATTAGTTTCTTTGAAAAAGTCATAAAAATGTTGATTCAATCCATTAATATTTTCTATTATCAAGGAGATTTCACGTTCTTGATGCAACATTATATGAACAGTCAAAAATTCTTGCTTTGTTGCTTTTGAATATATTGTATTCTAACGCTACAAATGGCTTTCCATACTAGTTAAGTCCAACTTAGAGTTAAGTTCAACTTAGCATCTTTGTGAAACACCCCCTGGCGTACCTTATCGGGGAGAACAGGGGTGGCATGTGTTTTACGAGGGGGCAAATCGTGCCGAAAATAAAACAAAGACAAAAACGAGAAAGAAAACTATATGTTAATTGCTCATGTATTCCTTTACAATGGGCATGGATGTTAAAGCAAGGAGAAAAAGATGTGTTATTAATTGGAAAAAAAATTAATACAATTCCCATGGATTTGCTTTATTTCATCAAACTGTGTCGCCATTTAAAAGATTTTCTGACATACAATATCAACGGATTATAATATTGAGAGATGTCTTGATTAAAGGCTAGAATCAATGGATATTCAAATGATGACTATCGATCACCCAAATTCATGATAGTAGCCTTGTCCGATATTCGGAACACTCACACACCTCGAATATCATTATGCTAATTAAGTAGCGGCATACATTACGAACCTTGCTCCTACATGGAATTATGGCTTGTAATTAATACGGTATGCCTGACCCTGAGTCCCATGTATAATGAACCCTGATATTGAACCAAAACAACAACCACCAAACCATTGGGTAAAAGTGATTATATCTCTTCATGGTTTTGGTTAAGCTGTAATTCCATTTTCGGCGGAGCGTCTGTTCATGCTGTTGGCGGTGTATTAATGATACAATAATTGTCGGCCGAGGTTAACATATTATGCCATGTTTGTCGGTGGAGTATTTGGCGGTGGAGATTTGTCGCTATTAATTGTCGGGGAACTATTGTCGTCATTTTCGCAGCAAACTTGACTGGAGAGTATGCTTTTCCAGTATACTGCGTAACATGCCGTGGGTGCGAAAATAAAAAGTTAAATTAACTGTTCTCATTAAGAGTATAACATATGACAATGGTTAATAATCTATATTTACATTGTTTCGTATTGACGTGTTGGTTATATAGCATGCACACAACAGTAGGCAATCACACTAATTGTGTCATATTTATTAATCCATTACCAACTAAAACCTAGTTGTCGAGGTCGACGTGTATCTGCTTGGTGGGAATTATATTTCTGGAGGGACAAGGATTAATTTCATAACAAAGCTCCACACAAAATATGGTCATGGTCATTGTAATATACATTCCCAGAATTAGATCGACTTTTCCACAAAATGTCAGTTTCTATACCACAAAGAAAGAATCATTAATTACGATGATCCAATTAGTACTAACCATAATCATTATCATAGCAACTTATGGCCTTCTCGTTATCTTGGTCACACTATACATTGGCAAATCCAGCATATACATGTATATGGGGGTTGTTTGATAGGTTATTAATTGTTAAGGGGAGAAGGGCCCACCACTCAAACATGTGTGACCATCACCACGAAATTGCCCACTCATCGCCTTTTAAAACTTTTAACATTTGGCTTTGTTATTATTTAATGTGTACTTTTTAACATTTTGTTTTTATGTAATGTATCTGATTGTAATACTTTATCTTGTAAGTGGTTTTATGTAACAAAATGTGCAATTCAGCCTTTGGCTGCTAGTCATTTGAATGAATATACTCTTTATGAACTTGAACTTGAATTTGAATAGAGCCACCTTAAACAAACACAAACAAAACATCAGTTGGACATGGTTGGACCACGCAATACAAATGGATGAAAATGCGCTTTCTTTTTTGTACCATCCTCCTGACGAAAGTAAAATTCCTGCACATCAGCACCCACTGTGTACACGTACCACACATCTCATCACACCTCCGGGGTGTTGGTGTTGTCAATACCTTTAGTAAGAGTGGTAATTATTTATAGCCTACTTAGCTAATTGTATTCCATTTATAACACAACGAAATCCATATGTATACACGCAAAGGGACTCCCTGACTTAGCTGTTGCTTCGGGTATAGTGGTAATTTTGAAACCACTTCTTTGTTAATTCGAGTATTTCATGAAACCCATTAGGCAGCTTTGTTAGTTTAAATCTGTTGTACCTGATAATAGACACATACAAATATGGTTTCATCCCTGTGGTCGTTTACTCAGGGGTTTAGACTTTCCCATTATTACAGTGGATACGGCGCAAGATAAATTAGTTATAAAACGAAACAATTAATTAGTGGAAGTATTAATGTATGATATGTTAATGGATGGAATGGTTGATTGAATAGATGGATGGATGGATGGATGGATGGATGGATGGATGGATGGATGGATGGATGGATGGATGGATGGATGGATGGATGGATGGATGGACAGATGGATGGCTGGCTGGATGGATGGATGGATGGATGAAAATATGGATGGTTAAAAATACTGACGGATGGACATAGTGTTAAAATAGGAAATGAATGAATGAATGAATGAATGAATGAATGAATGAATGAATGAATGAATGAATGAATGAATGAATGAATGCATGAATGAATGCGTGCATGCATGCATGAATGAATGAATGAATGAATGAATGAATGAATGAATGAATGAATGAATGAATGAATGAATGAATGAATGAATGAATGAATGAATGAATGAATGAATGATTGAGGAAGAAAATATTGTGTAGTTAGTGTAAACCTCGGTCATCGGATATGAAGCGAAACAAGAGGCGCATATTTAAAGAATTATATTGTGTGCATCCACATTCTAAATGTCACTCCAAGTCACACTGTTTCGATCCAACACCCAAAAAGGTCATTCTAAAACCAGCTTGCGAAACCGGTCATACTTGATTGCACCTAATATACTACCGTTATACCATTTTCTTGTTTCTGGAAAACCTTGGGCAAAATTGTGCATCTTGTTTGCGTCAATACATCACTTTGTTTGCGTCAACGTAAAGTCTTTAATTTCCGTGGTTGCACAAACGTTTGCACCTTTTGTATGGTTTAAGTACCACCAGAAACATTTAAAGGGGTAGTACAGTTTTGGTAAGGCTGAGCCTTAGTAACCAAAACCTGCACAATAACACTACAAACGAATAGTTATAACTTTACCATGCTCGAAAGGTATAGAAAATTACAAACGACTAAGTAAAAAGCCTGGTATCATTCAAAACGCAAGAGGGCGCTCTCTAAAAAGGCATTGGTTCCAACCATTTTTTCGTACAAAACTATGCATATGATGTTTTGTTGAAATAATGATTAAATAGAGAGATCATCAACAACTATTTTAAAACTTCTTTTGAACATTTTTGAAAAAGTATAAGCATTTTTTAAATTTTCTTAAAAATCATCGAATATTTCTGGGCCCCAGATTTATTACGATCGAATATATTTATTGATATTTCAGCGGTTTCTGAACCGATTTTGATCAAATAAAGTTTATTCTGCCATTAAAATTGTATGCTCTTTCAAATTTTACACTCAGTTTTTCATTATCACACAAAAAAATTATTTCGTGCAGCGCCCTCTATACCAAAACTGAACTACCCCTAAATAAGTACGTGTTTTGGTTTAAAACACACGTAGATTTGTTTTACCTTAATATATAACTAGTGTCGTCACGAGCATTTAAAGGGGTTTCAGGGACGAACAAACCACCACAGGAGCTTTCTAGCTGAGTTGGTAGAGCATGCACCGGTCTAGCAATCCGGAGGTCTCGGGTTCGAGTCCCGGGGAAGCTCATATTTCTTCTCCCATTTTCACTTATAATGTAATAATGAATCCATCATTATTATTTCATCATTATTATTATTCAAATAAATAATAGTGATAATCATAAGGTTATTTTATTTTGATACTTTGATTATTATGTTTTTTCTTTCTTTTTGTGTTACTGTTTACCGGGAATCGTCCCACCATGAAAACATGTCTGCCAAAGGCGCACCCTACAACAGACGGCAATATTGTGTTGATGGTTTTATTGGGTCGTCTCACGCACAACCCACATCGTACATTCTGTACAGTAGGACTATATGCTCTTCACCATCATAGATATATCATCATGGTATACTGACTGTTCACTTGGTTCGCGACGCCAAAATGATGAGTTTAGAGCCAAATGGACGCTAATTTAAAGTCCCAAATAACTCCAAATACGAAAATAGTATCTGTTTCGTTGGTTGTTCCGCGCTGTGCACAGGTAAACGAGTTGTCAGGTTTATTAATTAACATTTAGCGTTATCCTGCTGTCGATTAAACTTACACTGTACCCAACGTTTATTAATTAGTTGTAATGTTCATAAATAGATATATTATGCAATATAAATTGAAATGCTATACCATCGGCCACTTCAAGGTACAAGACTAGTGACTGCTGAAGTAATGTTCCAAACCATATAGACTACAGAAGCCATGACGTCATAAAAACACTTAGAATTTTATAATTTGGACTTCATTTTCAGAAAGAGCATAACAAATAATGTCAACATACTGAAAATAAAAGGTATAGGTTACGTATTGGCTGAGATATGCCCATCCGAATGAATTTTACTTCAATGGGCAATCAGTGTTATAGTGTACTGGTTCATGAATTTATGAACCAGTGCACTATAACACTGGTTGCCTATTGACAAACAAAATCATTCGGGTGGGCATATCTCAGCCAATACAAAACATATTCCTATGATTTTCGGTATTTGGACATAATTTTATTTTGTTATGCTCTTTTTGAAAATGAAGTCCAAATTTGAAAATTCTACAAAAAATGTTTATGACATAATTTATGACATCACACTTCACCACTCTATTGGTCAATTCGAACAAGATTGCTTCGAATTAAATCTACCATCCAGACTACCTCATCCAGGGAAAATAAAACCCCACTAGCTTAGTTCCATGCTAAGTCCATTTCAGATGATACAGCTAAGCTAGCGGGTTTTTTATTTTTTTATTTTTTTATTAATACGGGCCTGGTATATAATTATCATATCAAACTTCCATATTTCTTGAACTAGGTACAGTATAATAGCTTGGAAACCCAGGCACTGAAAAAATATATCATTCTGTCATTCAGTGAAACGGATGTTATCTCCTTGTGGAACGAATGCGAACTAAGTTGTTACGAATTAAATGTGTAATTCAGACTAAACCGAACTATTTGGGTAACACACTAAACGTCCATGTTTCTTGAAGGTATAAACCTATAGGCCTACCATGCCTAGTATATGTAGCTCCGAAACACAGGCACTGAAAACAATCATTCTGTCAGCGAAGCGGATGTTATCTCCTTTTGGAACGAAGGGTTGTTTCATACGTTATTAAATCGCGATACGTACAGACAGACTGGTCGGGGAAAATCATGACGGGATGAGACCATGATGATGACATAAACACGTGTGCAATTAGACAGGACTCATTATGATGTAATTACGGGGTGGGGGAGGATGCGACGAGTGGTGTAGCGCTAGTGCGGACGGCAGTCGCCACTGAACTGAATCGCGGGATGACCATTATCGATGTTGCAGTAACGGAGTTAGTTCAGTTGTGTGACTTATATATTGGAACGATGGTGTCTCTATCATAAGATATATACCGTCAAACCTATCTTAGTGGCCACCTGTATAATTATAGCAGTCAACCTGCCTATAGTGGTTAATAATAATGGTGGCTACTTATAGCGCACGTCCCGGTCATCGGATACATACTGCACTCAGTCCAGCACACAAAGTGCACATTTATAAAGGGATCCCTTGCAGAAAAAACAGTTTGGGGGGGGGGAAACCTGTATATAGAGGTCTCCTGTCTGCAGTGGCCACTATGCACATGTAATTACTGCATATAATATACAGTGCATTAGATCCATTAAAGTGCCCATGATTACTCATGAATAAAACAGAGGCAAATAGAATAGTATTTAAAAGATTATTCGATTGCTTACTCTAAGGAAGTCTTTTTTAAAAGATAGCAACCGTTTGCCACAAGTATAAACTAAAACAGAGATTGGTG
>JBAMJV010001707.1:0-34905 GCA_037951105.1 Echinarachnius parma
TGTTGGTTTGACGTCAACTAGCCAACCACTATCCAACGCCACTCATTGACCGAATAGTGTGGTAGGCGAAACGTTGGCCTAACGCTGGCTTGCCTATACCGTCGAAATGTGGTTGTTTGATAAAGGTTGGTTTGAGGTCAACTAGCCAACCAATATCCAACGTCGCTCATTGACCGAATGTTGTAGTAGACGAAACGTTGTCCTAACGTTGGTTTGCCTACCGTCGAAATGTGGTTGTTTGTTAAAGGTTGGTTTGACGTCAGCTAGCCAACCAAGATCCAATGCCGATCATTGACCGAATGTTGTATATATAGGCGAAACGTTGACCTAACGTTGGCTTGCCTACCGTCGAAATGTGATTGCTTGTCAAATGTTCATTTCATTTCATTTCAATTTATTCAGCATTTCCATAAAAACATACATATAAAATACAAACAATAAATAGGAATATTACACAAACAAAAAACAATGAAAATGCAAAGAGATGCAGCAGAAAGGCAGAGCCTTATATAAAAGCTGCATCCTTCATAAAACTATCACCTCAGTAAAAACATTAAAAAAAAAGAAGATTACACGATAATTGCCCTGTCATACTCAAATTCACAACACACACACACACACACACACACACACAATACACATATGCCTGTAGACAGTATGATTATTGCACAGTTGAATTTCCAAGTAAAAGTTGTTTATACTTTTTCTTAAAAACATTCAAAGATAAACTAGACTTTATATCATTTGGTATTTCATTCCATATTTTTGGACCATTAAAAAATATAGATTTTTGAAAAGCTGTAGTCCTTATAAGAGGTAGACGATAATTATTAGCACTGCGAGTTTCATAATTATGCACAGTTGAATTTACATAAAAATGTTGGTTTGACGTCAACTAGCCAACCAATATCGAACGCCGCTCATTGACCAAATATTGTAGTAGGCGAAGCGATGGCCCAACGGTGGCTTGCCTACCGTCGAAATGTGATTGTTTGTTGAATTTTGGTTTGACGTCAGCTAGCTGTGGTAGGCGAAACGTTGGCCTAACGCTGGCTTGCCTATACCGTCGAAATGTGGTTGTTTGATAAAGGTTGGTTTGAGGTCAACTAGCCAACCAATATCCAACGTCGCTCATTGACCGAATATTGTAGTAGGCGAAACAATGGCCCAACGGTGGCTTGCCTACCGTCGAAATGTGATTGTTTGTTGAATGTTGGTTTGACGTCAGCTAGCCAACCAATATCCAACGTCGCTCATTGACCGAATGTTGTAGTAGGCGAAACGTTGGCCTAACGTTGGCTTGCCCGCCGTTGAAATGTGGTTGTTTAATAAAGGTTGGTTTGACGTCAGCTAGCCAACCAATATCGAACATCGCTCATTGACTGAATGTTGTAGTAGGCGAAACGTTGGCCTAACGTTGGCTTACCTACCGTTGAAATGTGGTTGCTTGTCAAATGTTGGTTTGACGTCAACTAGCCAACCATTATCGAACGCCGCTCATTGACCAAATATAGTAGTAGGCGAAACGTTGGCCCAACGTTGGCTTGCCTACCGTCGAAATGTGATTGTTTGTTAAATGTTGGTTTGACGTCAGCTAGCCAACCAATATCAAACGTCGCTCATTGACCGAATGTTGTAGTAGGCGAAACGTTGGACTAACGTTGGCTTGCTCACCGTCGAAATGTGGTTGTTTGTCAAACGTTGGTTTGTCGTCAGCTAGCCAACCAATATCGAACGCCATTCATTGACGTAATTACGTAGTAGGCGAAAAACGTTGACTTAACGTTGGCTTGCCTATTGTCGAAATGTGGTTGTATGTCAAACGTTGGTTTGACGTCAACTAGCCAACCAATATCTAACGCCACTCATTGACCGAATGTTGTAATCGGCGAAACGTTGGCCCAACGTTGGCTTACATACCGTCGTAATGTGGTTGTGTATTAAACGTTGGTCTGACGTTAACAAGCCAACCAATATCCTACGCAAGTCATTGACACAATGTCGTAGTAGGCGAAACGTTGGTATAACGATGGCTTGCCTACCGTCGAAATGTGGTTGTTTGCCAAACGTTAGTACGACGTCAGCTAGCCAACCAAGATCCAACGCCGCTCATCGACACAATGTCGTAGTAGGCGAAACGTTGGCCCAACGTTTGTTTTTCGACCATAGAAATATGATTGTTCGTCCAACTATCACCCAACGTTGTTTCAACGTACATTTGCCAATCAGTTTGCCAACAGTCAACAGACAACGTTGGCTTAACGTTGTTTTAACGTCAGCTCGCCGACTGCAAAGATGTGGTTGTAAATTTACTTTAGGCCAACGTTGGCTTAACGTTGTTTTGCCAACCGCGACGGTGCCGACTATAGACTACGTTGGGCCAACGTAGCATTGTTATCTGGGAAGTATGATTATCGGTAATTTGCTACCCTAAGTAAGTAATCAATTTTTTATAAACCCCTAAGCAAGTTATAACTATTGTTGATACCCTAAGCAAGTAATCAATTTGTTGTAAATCCCTAAGCAAGTTATGACTATTTTTGATACTCTAAGCAAGTAATCAATTTTTTGTAAACCCCTAAGCAAGTTATAACTTTTGTTGTAAACCCCTGAGCAAGTTATAACTATTTTTGATACCCTAAGCACCTCAAAACGGTGACTAAAACTTGTTCTAGTGTTGAATGAACCCTAAGCAAGTAAGCTGAATTTTTGAGACCCTAAATGCGTAACTCATCAGCCTAAAAAAGATACCCTTTTTCCTGATTTTTTGTGATTTTGAGACCCTATTCAAGATACTCGAGTAACTTGCCTGATCGTAAAAACCACCCTTTTTACTCGGAATTCTTGGTCACGCATGATACCCCCCTTTCTATGAGGACAGACCCCCCCCCCCCCGGGTTTGGAGACAATAGAATCCCGGACGATTCGTTGTTGTTGTTGTTGTTGTTGTTGTTTGATGTTTATTGGCGGTTCATTCAATTTGAATATTTCCGCCAAAAACTAAATATTATTTCATTCTTCTCATTTATTTTCTTTATTTTAATATTTGTATTATTATTATTATTATATACATATTTATATATTTTGTTTGAAGTGCATAAACGTTTTCAGACCATCACTAAACAAAACCAAAATTAAAGGCATCATCGGGCCAACCCGGCTCGGTACGTTGAGCAGGCTTCTCAACTGACGAATCAGTCTAGGCCCCCGATGCATGGAGATGCACTCTGGTCGCCTTCGTTTTTCTTTGCACCTGCATCCGATTCCAAAAAAACAAACAAAATTATATATAAAATCAAAACAAATCATATTAACCAAGAACATACAGAGGTAGCAAACATTTTTGGGCTTTGTAAGTGAAAGTGCAAGGTGCAGGGTGTAATTTACTAAATATTTTCGTACACGTCATTAACTTTGAGCAAAATTTATTATGGTGATCAAAACCGTCTTCAGTTGCCTGCATAGATATCCTATTAACAGTCTTTGTACCGGCTTGAGCATGCATATAACTTTACGTGTATCAAAACTATACCACTACAGATGTTTGTTATTACAATTATATACAACAATATAAACATTTCCTTTATATCTCACCGAGGCCCACCTCTCACATCGGGACTCCCGCCGGATATGTGGTCGTGGGCCTCTTAATAGTACATAAATATAAGACGAAACCAAAAGAAATCAAATAACTTCATGCATTTATATACAAAAATTATAAACAATTTCCTTTTTTCAATAACAGAGCCCACCTCTCACATCCGGACTCCCTGTAAGTGGGCGTCTTATTATCATAATAATGAAACGATAAGAAAATTCTTAGGCCTAGTATAGTATGGGTAATCTCCCGGTTCTTTTCACATAATCAACAAGAGCTTGTTGGACGGGTCGCTCTAAAGAATTTAACAAAGACATTATTTTGTTTCCTCATATAAACCTGTTTCAGCCATCAACATGGCCCTTTGAACTATGTACTCTGGGCACTGACACAAAAAATGTGTAATAGTTTCAAATATACCCTCACAATTAGGGCAATACCCAGTATCGTGCTTTTTCAATACACATACATTTACATTTAAACCAATGTTTCCCATTCTTAAACAATGCAAAATACTTTCATTTTTTTCTATTATTTAATTTACATATATATATACTCTTAACATTTGTTTGCACATCTTTAAGACATGATTCCGTTCCTTCCCATCTTTTCTGCCATTTAACATACATCCATTTCTTTATAACACTATTAACTTCATATCTTGCTAATTTATTATCAATTTCTATTTTTTTTTTCAAACCCCGTTTCGCTTCTATATCCACAATCTCATTACCATTTAGTGGAATCCATTCCGTTCGCTCTGGGCAAAGTAGTCTTCGTAATTCAGACCCATGAACGCATGCTTTAGAATGGTGATGCGTTTTCCAATTAAATTTGTTTTCTGGAAAAAATATTTGGGTGAACTTGTTAATGGAATGGACTACTAAAGATGTAACCTTTCATTTATAAGAATATTATTTTTGGGTGGTGGTACCCTTTAAAATAGACATCAGAAAAATAAAGGTTATATATTCAATGATTTAAGTATTGTGTCATGCTTCGCTATTTATTCGAAAAATACTATTATCAACATTTCAACATGGGGAATGAGCAGACCTAGTCTAAATAGATTATAAATATGCAGTGTTTACATATATTTTTTACAATTTGTTGAAAATTTCGCCTTGACTGTTATTTGTAATTAAGAGTTCATTGTTATTAAATTTCATGATGTTTGCCATTGTTTTTCATTGCGGTGGAGCTTGTACATATACATTTTATCACGCACCGCTGTAAATTGTAATCTTTTATTGAGAGTGATTGCAAAATTACACACTAATTTCGATAATGTATCCATGTTCTGTATGTGATAAGTCATTAAGAAAGAATACAAAAGCTTTGTTGTGTACTGAATGTTCAAAGTGGGTGCACCTTACATGTGGACAGGTTTTAAGAAAGATTTACGATGTTACAAAATAACACAGAATGCACTGATCCTGTAGCCACGATTAATGATAGGCCAGTTGATGAACTTAAAGCGAACCAAAATGATACCATTTCATCTATGCTACTTCGTTAGCGACACAGAGAGCTTTAATTTGATTTATAAATCTATACAAATTGCCCACAGATGAGGCCACACCAATCTCGCAAAGAGACGACACAAATTACTTTTTTGCGGCGTCCCGTACTAACATGGAGACTGCCTTGTTTACATTTTTGTGCAGACCCCCAGCAAAGATGTGACGTTATTTTGGACTTCAAAGCTAAATTTCCATTCATGATCATGTTGAAAGAAAAGCCAATGTTGTCTTTGTTGAAACAACGGCCACTACAAAACGTACATATTTAAACAGAGGAGATATTAAAGGGGTAGTTCAGTTTGGGTAGAGAGGGCGCTGCATAACACAATTTTTTATGAGGTAATGCAAAACTGAGTGTCGAATTTGAAAGAACATGCAATTTTAATGGCAGAATAAAATTAAACTTTATTTGGTCAAAATCGGTTCAGAAATGGCTGAAATATCAATAAATATATCCAATTGTAATAAATCTGAACCCCAGATGTATTCGATGATTTCTTTTTAAATAAAAAAATACTTACACTTTTTCAAAAAAATTCAAAAGCGGTTTTTAAATAGTTGTTGATGATCTCTCTATTTAATCGTTATTTCAACAAATCATCACATGCATACTTTTGTATGAAAAATGGTTGAAACCAATGCTATTTTAGAAATGTCACTAAATGTGGTTATTTAGCCAATTGATATCACAGCTTTTAAACAGAATTGTCAGAGGTTGCCATGGTGACAATTGTGTTTGCGTGAGCATAAACGTGCACACTACTATAACATTAGTCTAGGTTCTAGACTCTTCGTACACCTTTCCCCCACGCGTAACCCGGTAAATCTATCTTTTACCCATTTAAAGGGATAGTTGAGTTTTGGTATAGAGGGCGCTACACAAAATAATTTTGTGAGATAATGTAAAACTGAGTGTCAAATTCGAAAGAGCATACAATTTTAATGACAGAATAAACTTTATTTGATCAAAATCGGTTCAGAAATGGCTGAAATATCCATAAACATAACCATTGGTAATATAGGTTTTCCCGCTCAATTTGACACTTTTTTCAATCGAATTTATTAAGGGTCATTCAAATTCACGCATTGCCGCGTAATCGTTGGTATCAGTATTTCAAATTCCGAATAGGTGCAAACGAATTAATTACGCATACGCTTTCGTGAATAGACACAGAAGTTCATTTATGGGCACTCGAATTCGCGAATGTGCAGCAAACTGTCAACTGCCCTTTCGCGAATTCGAATGACCATTGCTCTTTGTGCAAATTCACTTGCTCCTACGAGATTTTGAACGACTATTTACGAATTCGAATGCTGCTTTGATACGGCGATCGCAAATCGCGCGAATTCGTTTGCTCATATCATCAATTCGAATGACACAATCGCAAAATTGAGCGGGAAAACCTATAGTTGTGGGGCCCCACAATATTTAATAATTTTGAACCAGCCGTTAAAATAAAAAAAAAAGTTTCCTCTTTTCAAAAATTTACAAAAGAGGTTTTTAAATAGTTGTTGATTATCTCTCTTTCTAATCACCATTTCAAATTTCAACAAAACATTAGATGCACAATATTTCATTTTAAATGGCTGAAACCGATGAGTGTTTAGAGAGCGCCCTCCTGAGTTTAACGGCTCTTTTTGAAGGATAACAGGCTTTTTCCTTAGTCATTTGTAATTTTGTTAATTCTTTCGAGCATGGTGGAGTTATAACTATTAGTTTGTAATGTAATGGTGCAGGTTTTGGTTACTAAAATTAAGTTTGACCAAAACTGTACTCTCTTTACCAGAACTCAACTATCCCTTTAATTATATCGCGTAAGTCCGTACAGATTCACCGGGCGAACAGATTCACCGGGCGTACCGTTCAAAGTGGTATTACGCGATATAATGGGGGAAAGGTTTATAAAGAATCAGAACCTAGACTACTATAAGATTCGTGCCGAACTTATACGAATTTATCTATAGCATGCCCCTAAAACAGCTGCGATGATCCCGATCTACGTACCAAACATTCATTTCCTTTGATTTGGAAAGGGGTGTCATTCCTCTTTGCCTACACGTATTTCTATATTAACAGTTTTAAGAAGACAGTGCAAGTTTGTCATTTACCCCACTATTTCTCCTAAACAATTGAGCTGTAGTATCAAGATGGCATTGTTTCCCTGTCTAAAGCCTATGTAGTTGCTTTTGCAGTGATTCATATCAGAATAATAAATGCTCGTGGTCTAGATTATGTTTCGTTAGGGCTGAAATAAATGCACGACTTCGGGGTTGATTACTTTCTATATACCATGATATTTCCAAGTATAACTACTGAATTGAAAGTCACAAAAATAGTAGCAATAAGGAAGAATTGCGAGCGCGTACGCGCTCGTAAATATCATTCAAGTCAACGGTCGTATGAACACCCCGATCGTTCTTACTACAAAATAAGTACTATCATGTTTAACATGTTTTTGAAGTAGAAACAAATATAACATATAATGAATATTTTGATTCTAGATGCTAAAATATAAGCAGTGCAATGTACTTTTGTTTGCTCCGATTTTTAATAAAGATACATCATTAAACTAATACAGTTAAAATGCCATTTGGCTAGACCAATCAACGTCAGTCCCAAAAAACGTCACGTTTTGGCGGCAAACAAAAATCATGGCGCCACTCAGAGCATACACAAGGAACCTGTGAACGCAAAACAAAAACTATATGCTCACTCTTCAATATTATTTGGGATGTGTGAAAATAGGTCTTACTACACAGTTTGCCTTGTGTTATGCGTTTTGGTTCGCTTTAAGCTTTTTCAGACAGAAGGTATTAAGCTTGCACATCTTAATGTTAGAAGCTTGGTAAATAAGGTCAGTGATGTACAGAACTTTCTTAGCAACAATCCATATGATTTGTTTGGCATGTCTGAAACATGGTTGACAGAAGAACATTCTGATACAATGTTTCTTGTTAAAGGATATAAACTAGAGGGGACGGATAGGGGTTCTCACGGAGGAGGAGTGGGGTGTAACATAATTATCAGAAAAATCATGTTACGTGAGAAGATTTGATCTTGAATCTGGAAAATTAGAAGTTATGTGGCTTGAATTTCAACGCACTAACAGTAGCTCTTTGTTTATTGGCGTATTCTATAGGAAACCAAACTATCAGTCTGATTTTTTGAGGATTTAGAAAGAAATTTGGATAGACTGTACATGATATCAAACAATATAATTTTTTGCTTGGTGATTTTAACTCCAATATGTTAACTGAACAGATAATAATCTTTCAAAGTAAGTCAAAGCATATGTATATCAATGCAAATGAGATGTTATATCTCAGCCCACTAGAGTAACGCCAAACAGCCAAACTTGAATTGATTTAATATGTATCTCTAACTCACTTAGTGATAATGTTATTAAAGCTGGAGTACAAACAGCATGTAAAAGTAATCACTCGGTGATATTTACTGTAATTAACGGTAAATATCAGCCTCTCTCTCCTAAAATAAGTAAATTTTAATCTTTTAAAAATGTTGATAGTGATAAATTTAAAGATGATATAAGTTATATTGATTGGCAAGAATGTTATACTCATGATTTAGATGTTTAAAAATGTGGGGTTGTTTTAAAGCTACATTTATAAAAAATTTGTGATTAACATGCCCTTTTTATTTTAGTTCGTCAGAAACAGAGATGTGTACCATGGATAAATGATGATTATTTGAAATAGGCAGGTGAACGGGACTATTTTCGAAAACAATTTAGAAGGACCAAACATACTTCACATTGGGAAAAATTCCAATATTTTCGTAATAGGGCAAATAATTGAATAAATTGTTAAAAAAGAAGTATCATAGGGACAAATTTCAGAGTTGTGGTAATGATATTGGTAAAAATTGGAAGATATTGTCTTCTTCCGAAGAAACAGAAAATGAAAGATACAGATGTAAAACTCAACATGGGTAATGAACAGGTCCCTAACAAACAAGTAGTTGATGTTTTGAATAAAGCTTTGAATGCGTCTGCATGCGCAAACTCCTTCGGATAATAACTCACAAGATGCATTAAATAGTCTGCAAACTTTGTTTTTACATGAATGTGAATTCAAATTTAGTGAAATAAAGAAGGTTTATGTTCTTCAGCAACTGCTGAATATTGATTGTGATACAAATAAATAAATAGGACATATAACCAAAATGAGCGGGTTAAATAGAAATTAAAGAGAACATATGTCATGACGTTTATTTAAAGAAGACCAAATAAATCAGGCATAATTTTATATCAGGGATATGAGGGATAATATTATATTTTGACTGCAGAGTTTAGAGCATATTTTTCAAAAATATAAATGTGCATTAGTTTGCTGTTTAATCAAAATAAGTTTTTAAAAAACCCCCAAAACCCACGAATAATACTTATAACTTACGCTTGTATGCTGGAAGTTTTTTTTTTCAGAGTCCGTCTAGTCACTTAACACCAAATAACTTATCAAATTTATCGAACTTATCGAATGTTCGATTATTCGCAGAGTTAAAATTTAACAAATACACAAAACAAAAAAATCAGTTTTTAAAGGTGAATATCAGTTGATTGGTATAAATAATCTTCAATAATCAACATTTGTGTCTGTTAATAGACTTAGGATGCACTTGCCGTGCAAAACATGGCGTCACTGGGGAGACCCAAAACCTGCCTGATAAATAGTCCTTAATACCAGCGTGCCTTTTAAAAAAATAATTATATTGAAAATAAAAATATAAAGATAACAACATTTTAACTCACCATGGCCAGCAAGGAATTCATGAAATTGAATACAAAAAGTTTCCTTTGATTGGCAACATTTGAAGAAATACGTTCCAAATAAGTTTACCTGTGCTTTTAGATATTCCAAACTCTGACCAGTCAGAACTCAGGACCCAGATAGGAGACCCAGATAAATAAAAAATCGAAATGACAGCTCCTCTTATCACGATGGTTGGCGGCGTTCTAATTAATGAAGCAAAGATGCGAGCAATGTTAAGCTGTAGAATGCGTAAGCATTGGTAGGCCTATATGCCTGATGACCTGACCGAGTCAGCGGCGCCAATTAAAGATACAACACAGATGCACCAACGTACGCACGCATCCGCTCCTGCATGTTGGACATGGGTCCCATTGCAGAAAGAGATACAATCGATTGTAAGTTACGATTGATTGTAAGACAGAAATTCTGCGTGTTTCAACCAATCAGATTCACCCATGTAGAACACATGATCCAACTTACAATCGATCGTATCTCTATCTGCAACGGGGCCTAGGTCTCGTCCATTCACAATGTCGTGTGAGGTCTGATCATCTGATCATCTTTAAAGGGGTCTAGTAACATTGTCCAATTACAAAATTCTTACCTAGAACTCCAATGGTTCTCCCGCATCTTGTCGTATATAGAAGCACGGAAAAGGTTTTGGTTTTTCAAATTTCCCTTCGGTTAAAAAGATACTTTCCAATAGTATTGCAAAGTTTGACCTGTGTAAAAAGTCAGCGCAATGAGTTAAGGAATATCGCTTTGTTGTTGGCTCATTAATACCATCCAACCATCCATTTACCAGGAAATGGTCACACAATACTACGAGGACACATCAGATCAACAACAAAAAACTACACATTATACCAACCATTCATCACTTTGTGCACTAATAGGGTGGTTAAGGGCCAAAATAATGGGTGTTCACTGCAATTTGGAGTACGAGTGATTTACTTGGCAACATATACTCCTTGGATCAAAAGAAGAAAATTCTTCCAAAGACACACTCTGTATCTATGCAAATTTGGCCTAATTTCCATAATGTATGCAAATTTATTCATGGAAATGGGATATTCCATGAAATTGGTGTCTTTATTGACATATTTGAATGAGAACATATTCCTTGGATCAAAAGAAAAAAAATAATTCAAAGAGACACGCTGTATCTATGCAAATTAGACCTAATTTCCATAATTTATGCAAACGTATGCATGGGAATGGGATATCTGTAAAAATGGTGTATTTATTGATATATTTGAGAGATCATATTCCTTGGATCAAAAGAAGAAAATTCATCCAAAGAGACACTCTGTATCTATGCAAATTAGGCTAATTTACATAGATGGAGTGAGTGTGTCTCTTTAGGTGAATCTTCTCTTTTGGATTGGAGGATGTGTACATAATTGATTATGATAACAATGAACTGATATTAAATGACATATCACACACGTTTGATCATGGTTCGCACTAAAGTAAGACAAAATGTGTGAATTTTAATATTCCTGCCTCGGTCATCTTGAATGTGAGAGACAGGATGACTGCCAATGCTGACAATAACCTTCTAAAATTATTTGTTTACTTTAACTTACCTTAGTTCATCAATTTGCATAATTATTTCTATAAAGACTACAATATATCACATGTTTGTGTACTAATCAAACATTATGCAAATTTTACCACTTTACATATATGTATGTTTATTTTAATGATTCTTCTTAGTTATTGGATATGAGGGACTAGATGGCCACCAAAGGTTAAAATAATCTACTAGATTGATCCACTGGCCTTGATATACCCTAGGTTATCTATTTCCAAATGTTATTCTCTCAAATATCTCAATAAAACACCATTTTCATAGGATACAGAGTGTCTCTTTGGGTGAATTTTCTTCTTTTGATCGAAGAAATATGATCTCTCAAATATATCAATGAATACACCATTTTTACAGATATCCCATTCCCATGAATAAATTTGCATAAATTATGGAAATTAGGCCTAATTTGCATAGATACAGAGTGTCTCTTTGGATGAATTTTCTTCTTTTGATCCAAGGAATATGTTCTGTCAAATATCTTAATAAAAACACTATTGACATAGATATCCCATAAAAACCCATTTCCATGAATACATTTGCATAAATTTTGGAAATTAGGCCTAATTTGCATAGATACAGAGTGTCTCTTTTAATGAATTTTCTTCTTTTGATCCAAGGAGTATGTATGCCAAGTAAAACAATCGTACCCCAAAATGCAGTCACGGACCCCTTAATCACGTAAAAATAGCCACGGCCTAATTGTAATAATTATTTTGGAACACTGTGGCTATAAAACTACGTGATTGGGCTATTTGTACGTGATTCCGATTGCGCATACGCATCTCCGAAATTTCCGACTTGATAGTTTTGAGGGACATGATGAAAAAAGATGAAAAAAAGCCGTAGCTGCTGCTGCTGGCGAAGGGTGCTGAGTTAGTTTGATGAATAGACAGGAAGTGTGGAAATCCGTACTTTTATCTTAGTTTAGGGAGATATGTAATTTTCGTTTGCTAGCTCCAACCCTAACTTGAACCCTGACTCTAAATGTGGTGGCTATATCCGTCAGATTTAGTGGCTATAAGTCAGTTTAGGGCCCGGGGGGGGGGGGGGGGGGGGTACTCAGATTATAGTCGGACGGGGGTGTGCGGCTAAGACCTCCAAACCCATACCCACATCTAAGGGTCCTTTTGCGAAAAATGGACCCATGTCTAAGGATTTTTTTTCGCCTGCGGCGCATGTTTTTGGTGTATTTCCCGCAAATTTTGTGGTTTTAAGTTAGCGAGCGTAGCGAGCCTGAACAATTTTGCAATTTCACATCGGCAAATCCCAAAATCCCGTATAAAAAAGGGGAAATACTTCTACTTCTACTTCTTCTACTTGGGTACTCGACAGGGTCCATCAGTCAGGACGTAGAGTCGAGGGGAACCGGTGAGGTATCCCATTAATTGCCGATTGAGGCAACTGCTCCCGCAAAGGCTCCTAGTGATGTAGAAGCCAAGATATTATTGGGGAGCGCATTCCATGCTGTTACAGTTTGTGGGAAGTAGGAGTTCTGGTAAAGCTGAGTTCGAGTATGTATATGCTTGAGCTTATTTGGGTGGTATTGTCTGGTGATGCTTGGGGCCATTGGTGTGAGGAGTTGGTCAGGTGTAATTGCTACGATGCCATTCTGAATTTTGTAGAGGAGGCTAAGGCAGGAGATGTGTCTGCGTCTTTCCAGTGTACTCCATTGAAGTTGTTGAATCATAGCAGACACACTCTCAGAATGGCGGTATTGTTGAAGAACGAATCTTGCTGCTCGCCTCTGTACAGCTTCAATCTTTGAGATGCTCTTCTTTGTAGATGGATTCCAGACTGTTGCACAATATTCCAAGCGAGGTCTAACCAGGGAGAAGAAGGCTTGTTGTCGGATCTTCTGGGAAGAGCGTCGTAGATTCCTATTGATAAGCCCGAGCATTTGGTTGGATTTCGATGCAATTCCATCAATGTGTTTTTGCCAGGATAGGTTGTGAGAAAAGGTAAGACCCAGGTATTTGTAGTTTTGAACTGCTGTAAGTTGAGTATTGCCCAGTAGGTAATTGCCTTCAATGTTGTTTCGGCGGAGTGAGAACCGTAGAAGATGACATTTCTCTGTGAAAAAAGGGACCCATGTCTAAGGATTTTTTTGATGAAAAGGGGACCCATGTCTAAGGATCTTTCTTGAAAAAGTCACCCTTCCCAGCGGCACATCCCCGTATACCCAATATACGTGAGTATCCCCCCCCCCCCGGGGTTTAGGGTTAGGGTTACGATCCCTCGAAACGATCAAGTCGGAAGTTTCGGAGATGCGCATGCGCAGTTAGAACAAGTCGGAATCAATAACAAAAAAATAGCCAAATCACTTATAGACCGCGGGCCAAACCGTGAAAATCGCCTTATTTCTTGACTTTCGTGCTTCAAATCTGGTATCTACCTGAATTTGGGCATGAGGGTAGTGAAAAAATCACTGAACACGAATTTAAATCTCGTCAAGCTCAAAGAATGCAAATTTTTTCAAAAAGTGGAAAAAAAACTTGATTTTTGTTTTACAACACTCTCTGAAATATAATCCAATCCCAGTGCATCTCCCATTAGAACGTAACGCTGTCCCATAAGCTAGAACCAATCAGATCGCTTGTTTTATCGTTGTGCTTAAAGTTTATTTTAATGCGATGTGATGACACGAACTTTATCTGGATTTTGTTGTATACATGGAATCTCAACTCACAGTAAATTAATTCGTTTAGACGAATTAATTCTAAAGAGATAGGGAATGAGTAGGCCTACCACTTGGAAAAATGACCAAATACACATTTGAAGTTGATAAATAATTTTACGAAAAGAGACCAATACGCCACTAGCACTTCGGCTAATGAAGATCATCAGGCTATTGTCGCCTGAGCTCCGGGGGGCATAATGCAATCGCCATCAGCATGAATCTGGGAGGTATTCCTTTCTTCAGTTTACCCCAAATGTAGAAAATAAAACAGAAAAAAGACTTTCCTCCCATATTCATGCTGATGACGTTTGTGTTGTGCCTACCTGGTGCTTCTTTTCGTAGCCGACCAGTGCCACAGAGGCCCGGCGGGAGGAGCATGTTGATGTTACGTATATCATATAATTTAGCGCAGCGATAAAACAAGCAATCTGATTGGCTCTTGCTAACGGGATCGCGTTACGTTCGAATGAAAGATGTACTGGGATTGGATACATTTCCACTTTTTGAAGAAAAAAAAAATCAATTTTTGACCTTGACGAGTTTCAGAATGTAATTATATTATATGTATGTACAACATATGTACAAATATGATGGATATGGGAGTTGAAGCACGAAACGAACGAATTTCGACCGACGGCCCGCGGTCTAAGCTTTACGGTCACGTAAAAATAGCCACAGTGTTATTACAAATACAAACGGTCCACATGATGACAAGATACATATTTAATTAATTACTTTTTAGACACAGACTATTAGACAGGTATTTATTTATATCATTTTAAAATAAAATCAACTTACCATTTTTGAAAGTCGGGATTCCGCCGTTTTGTATGTTGCCGTCTGCTATCGCAAGTTTCATCCAGTTCTCAGTCACTAATTTGTTTGTACACACAGTTGGAATGCCAAAAATGCGTTATAACTTGGGAACGCCGATGTAATTTCTTTTAATAACAATTTAGTAGGAATGCTCGATTTGGTTCACATTTCACATATTGATGAATTGTCAAACAAAATGAAAAATGTAGTGTCAATCTGTACAAAATCTACAATCTACGAAAAATGTGTACTGTCAACTGGGGCGCCCTTCAAGTGGTTAAAAAAAAAGAGATTGAGTTGACCTTCCTCAAGGCAACACGTCTCGTCTCGTGTTGCAGCCCTCTACGTTCGTTGTTTGAAACATTATGTCTCTCCTAGTGCGTGTTGTGAAAGGGTAGGTAAATTTGTTTCCTCCCAATCCAAGCGATTGTGGGTGAATATACCCGATCCCCGGTATTGTATCGTCACTTTAAAAGAAATGCATTCGTCGTGTGTCAATACTTGACCTCCTATTTACACAATAACGGACATAAACACTCTTTATATTATCATTACATTATAACATGAAGTATGCTTAGAAGCGAATTTTGTTTGACCTATCAAACACCGGCCGCAAAACAAAAATAAAGCGTTTCGGATTTAATATAGAAGAGCTAGCTAATAGCGCGTCGTTGACAAACTTTGTCAGCTACGTAAAAATAACAGAATTGATGACGACACAACTCAAACAGTACGATGTTCCTTTCCTCGTTTTTAGTATACAATCATGATCATCAATTACATAATTTGACTAATCTTAATTAATTAAACGAATTCATATTTCAGTGACGCCCTGCTGTGATAAATCTGCTAAAAGTTTTAATTTGTATGTCCAACATTGAGTGTATTCGTTCTTGCTTTTGTTATCAATGTACGCTAACAATATTGAGTAGCTGTACTGATTATGACGATTGTGTACACTGTTAAAACCAGTGGCGTAGCGAGGGTCAAGTGATTGGGGGGGGGGGGGGGCACAGCTGCGAGGGAGCGTAGCGCCCGAGGGGGGGGAGGGTGTGGGAGGGGGGTGTCCCCCCTCCCACGGTAGGGAGCTTTTGCAATTTTTTACTTGAAATAATGCAATTTGGTGCATACCTTGGAAGGAAATTTGATAATACTGAATTAAAGAAATCATTTCCCTCATGATAAAGTATACACACACAATCAAACCTACGTGGTGTTTAAAATATCACTGTAGAAGTATGGTCATTATTGTCTTTATCATTGTCTTAATCATGGGTGTTAAAATGGTATATAATAGTGAATCTACTCGTTACGTATTTTAAACGGTAATAGCGAGGAAAGATTAAGCCCGTGAGATGGATCCACGTGATCCTGTATACTATAGAGCCGTCGATATAGTATAGGGCAGCTCCAATGGAACTAAGCAAAAGTGGAGGGGAGACATTGCGAGGAAGCGAAGCGACCGATTGGAGGAGGGTGTGGGAGGGGGTGTCCCCCTCCCACAGTAGGGAGCTTTCGTATTTTGGGGCCTGAAATTGTGCGATTTGGTGCACACCTAAGACAGAAATTTCACGTAATATAAAGTATATAAGTATGGAACCAAACATACTTAATGACAAAGGAGGGGGACAATCTCCTCCCCTTTCTAATGTGGGGGACATAATATTCCAATTTTATTTGCATTCAGCGCATATGGACCGAATTTACTAAAAGATATATTATTTCAAATTATTTTATTTTCCGATGATAGTATGCTATAGACATGATAGATGAGGGTCTAATAAATTTCGTATATATCAGTATTTCAGAATATGCGCGCGAAGCGCGCGGCAAAAATTAAGATTTACAGTCCTTTTCAAACTAAAAAAAAAACAGCTATGTTCGGGTCCCTTGAATTAGTTTCAGTAGGCCTATGCTCAACTGATGCAGATATCGACTCTGGAGAAGATGACTGGTGCTCCTTCAATCATGATCATCAACAATATGCCTAGATTATGCATCATGAATTAATGGAACGAGTGCATTTGGAGTGAAGAAATTAGTAAAAGAAGTTTGTCTTTACCTAGACATTTAGGACTACGTAGTGCAGCTATGCGCCTTTATAGCCTTTATGAAGGCGTCAAAATTATCTATAAAAGCGGGAGGCAGATTCAAGATCCTAAAAGGGCCCTTGGTATGATAAACGATTTACCATGCTAGGAAGTTTGTTAGGCCTATACGCGCTCTATGTCTTCTGAAATGCGGTGAGCGTCGATCCTCGCGCACGGGACTGAAAATTTGCATAAGGCGCTATATTGGAAGGATTCTTCAAACTGATATAGGTGCGCTATTGCTAGTACTAGGGAACGACTGTTTATTTATTTATTTATTTATTTATTTATTCATTTCCTCTCATAGGGTGGATGGCCCTTTCAGCGCAGCTGATTTTCAAAGGGGTCCACAAACATAAAAATAACAATAAAATATACAGTGAATTATGCAATACAATAAATGCAAGAAATAAGGCAATGAATAATGTACATATAGTTACAACAAGTTACAGCTAGCAAATAAATGTACTAAACAAACAAACTAAAAAGACGGTTAATTGCAGAAATTCAACTTGAACGACAACAAACATACGAGTAAAACTTTAAAACCAATAACATAATACAAAAACATCAAGATAAACACAAAATAAAAAACAAACAAAGAAACAAAAACAAAAAACTAAACAAGACTAAGGGGTTTGTATAATATTTATCACGTTAAAAGTATTTCAAAAAAAAAAAAAAAAAAAAGAAAAAAAAAGGCATGTATAACTATGACATAACCAAAAGATATCAAATTAAAGGTAAAAAAGGGCAAGACAAAGTTCAGTCTGCAATTTCATTCAAATTAATGGTGCGAACAAAGGTAGTCAGTGTATTTAAGGTTCGCGTTTCATAGGAGAGACAATTGAATAATTTGGAACTATGATAAAAGAAACTTCTTCTTAAAAACTCGGTCTTAGGTTTTGGAAGCTGAATTTTATAATCGGCATTTCTTAAGTTGTGAGGATTATGTCGAAATTCAACTCGTGAAGATAAGTAATTTGGAGTTAAGTCATGCATTATTTTGAATAACATGATTAAATTTCCTCTTTCCCATCTATCAACAATTGGGACTACTTTTGCTTGTTGGTAGATTTCGCGAGTTCTTTGCTCAAAAGGTGCCTTAATCATAATCCGCACAGCTCTATTCTGTAGAACACGTAGCTTATTTAAAACGACTTGAGTAGCATTGTTCCAAATTATAGAGCAATAATCAAAGTGTGTTTGAATAATACTGAAGTATAGCATTCTAGCAGTACACAAGTCAACAATAGGTCTTACTTTACGAAAGAGAAATAATCCTCGGATAACTTTTTTGCGTACATGGTCTATGTGCAGTTTCCAATTCAAACTAGGATCAAGAATTACGCCAAGATATTTACAACTAAAAACTTCTTTCAGTGCATTATTACCAATATGTATATTTAAATTTACATTATGAAACTGCTTTACTCTTGTATGGGATCCAATAAGCATATATTCAGTTTTGTTCATATTAAGTATCAGCCTGTTAGCATTCAGCCATAAAGTTACAGAATTTAAATCATCATTAACCTTGTTCGATATATCATTGGCACTATTGGAAGAGTAGTATATACACGTATCATCTGCAAATAATGAAATAGATGAATGCTTCACCACATTTGCAATGTCATTTATAAATATTAGGAATAACATCGGTCCCAAGATAGATCCTTGTGGAACTCCGCACTCTACTTTCCCAGAAGATGAAGTTGTACCATTAACTTTGGTGACTTGAGTGCGCTCACTCAAGTAATTGTTAAACCAAGATGCGCTGTTTTGATCAAATCCATACCATTCAAGTTTCTTTACGAGCAGATTGTGATCTACAGTATCAAACGCTTTCTTTAAATCCAACGCTACAAATGCGGTTACCAGACCGTTATCCATATTAGAGAATAGATCTTCAGTAAGGTTCAAGAGGGCTGTTGCGGATGAATAATTTTGGCGAAATCCAGATTGGTGACTGTACAACAACGAGTTTTGTGTGAGATATTTAGTGACCTGTTCATGCACAATCCTCTCAATAACTTTAGATAGGATCGGGAGAATCGAGATCGGTCGGTAGTTCGACAATTCAAAAGCATCCCCACTTTTGAATATGGGGATTACTAATGCCATTTTCCATTCCTTCGGGATAACGCCACTGGTTAGAGACAACTTCTTTTTTGTATTTGCTATTTCAACAACAGTGTTGTTGAAATTTATTCTAAACAAATGTTGTTGAAAATATTTAAACAACAGTTTTGTAAACTTTAAACAACTGGGGTTGTTGAATGTTTTCAACAACAGTTGGATGGTTCATATATGTCAAACAGCGGTTGTTGAAAAATTTCAACAAGTTGTTGAATTTGTTTACACAGCGTTTTAACAGTGTATAATCTACCAAATACAGTATATATTATGACATACTTAACAGTTAAAATATAATAAACATACACAAAATTATAGAACATAAACTCACATGACATGATTGTAACAATGCTTTCCAGGGAAAGTCCACATGACAACAATTCTCCATAATCAGCAAAAATATTATAGATATAATTTGTAATCATAACTGAAAAGAGATCTGTGAATAATTGACTAAAATCGATAAACTCACTTCACTTCATCAATTATTGATGAAGTGAAGTGAGATTATCGGTTATATACGGAGCCCGGGAAGGGACATGGGAACAATATTTTTATCTCATTTAAACGAGATAATGTCTTTCAATTTAGTTCAGTTTTCACATCACTTTAAAAAATACATCGTATATAATACATTGGAAACAATATAGAAAACAATATTCAAGAGCATATACAAACATAACATCTAAAATCTACACACATCAATACAAGAACATGAGAAAATAGCAATAATAAGCCGTAGTGAATGTGCGGGAAAGGCAAAGGCCATTGGCCTGTCCCTTTTTTAACTACAACTTATTGAAATGAATATAATAATACATATCAAAAATATACATTACTTAAGACAAAACCACATAACACATAAAAACACATACAAACAGGCGTTTAAATTAACAGATCTATTGTAATGACTTATTAGTAAGATAAAATGTAAACTTCCTTTTAAAATTGCATAGAGTTGGACATTGTTTTAATTCATCAGGCAAATCATTCCAAACTGTCGCACATTGATAACTAATAATTGATCTAGAAAATTTATATTTACAAAACGGAGTATATATTTTATGTGAATTTCTTGTTTTGTACACATTGACATCACTATTATATTTAAAATATCCATTAAAAAGTGGAGGTAATAACTTTTTAAAATACGAGTACATAAAACATATATCATATTTATTTAATATTTTCAATTAAAAAAAATAATTATGTGTGTGTGCTAAATAATGTGATTTAGTGATTGCACGAACAGCCCTTTTCTATATTAAAAACAGTCTATATTCAATAAATAAAATACACTATTACAATAACTTAAATGAGATGAAACCATACTATTATATATATTTACTAAAATTCTCAAAGGCAAAATATACTTCAAATTATGTAATCCTCCAACTATTCTCGAAATCTTTAAAGAAATGTAACTAATATGCTCATTCCAACTTAATTTTTCATCTATAAATACACCAAGAAATTTAGTACATTTTACTTGTTTTATTACAACCCCATTTAATTTTATATTTATCAAATCTTCATTAATATCTAAATTATGTGGTCTAAATATCATATAACCTGTTTTACTGTAATTGATTTGGAGTCTATTGGCTAAAAACCATGATTGCACTTTACCCATTTCTACATTGATCACATTATTCAAATGTACTAAATCTTTACCCGTCACATATAGGCTTGTATCATCAGCAAATAAAAGTACAGATAAAACATCACTTAAATATTGCAAATCATTTACATGAAGTAAAAACAAAAGAGGCCCCAGGTTAGATCCCTGAGGTACACCAACAGAAATATTTATATGCTGTGAATTATGACCATCTATACATACATACTGTGTCCTATTACTTAAATAACTTTGAAACCATATTTAATGCGATACCTCTTATTCCATACAAATTAAGTTTTTGTAACAAAATAGAATGATCAATACAATCAAATGCCTTTGACAAATCTAAAAAAAGCCCTATTACCGTTTGTTTTTGCTCAAAGGCTTTGGCAAGTTTATCTGTAAAATCAATAAGGGCGTGAGTAGTACGGTATCATTTTTCCAAATTGTTTGCTATATAAAATGTTGTGTTTATCAACAAAATATATAAATTTATTACATACAAATTTTTCAAAAATCTTACTACAAATTGATGAAACAGAAACAGGTCTATAATTATTCAATATAGTTTTACTACCTCCTTTAAAAACTGGTATGACCTTTGCAATTTTTAATGCACTAGGAAAAACACCTTCCTCAAGAGAACAATTAAATATATTACACAAAGGAGAGACAATTGCACCAATAGAACATTTCAACACTTTATAACTAATTCCATCAGACCCTGCTGATTTATTTACATCTAAATTTAAAACAATATTAATAATGTCTGATTTTAAAATTGGGCTAAAAAATAAAGAGTCCAAACAATTTCCATGCAAATAACTATGAAAGAACGGGTTCTATCCCCTGAGTTGTGTACATTATCATGAATTTTCTTTCTAATAGTACTAACAAAATTGTTAAACAAATTAGACATTTCAACCTTACATGTATCAGCTATAATAACTCCTTCATGCTCAATTCCCTTAATATGGTCCTTATATGTTTTCTTATTCAATACTTAATTTATTATACTCCATGTTTTTTGGGCATTATTCAAAGCATCTTTAAATTTAGCATCATAATATTTACGTTTAGCATCTCGTATTGCACCATTTACCGTGTTTCTATAACATTTATATACATTTTTTCTATAGGTAGTAGTATTTTAAAAATACTTTTTATATAAAGTATAATGTTTACGTTTACACATTTTCTTAAATTCGACAGTAAGCCATGGTTTAACAAACTGATGTTTCTTTTTCCTTATCTGAACTTCTGGAAAACATTCATCACATAATTTACAATATATTTCAATAAACTTACTCTACATTTGATTTACATCTTTAATTAAATCCAAAATCCTCCAATTAACAGAATGTAACTTTGATTGAAATGTTTGAATATTACATTCAGTAATGTCTCTCTTCATAAATCGTTCATTATATTCATTTACATCATTATCAAAAGTAATAATTACATTAGGGGTTAAATGATCACTAACATCAGTTAATATAATACCACTATCTTGTACCTTTTCTGTGTAATTATAAAAAAATGTTATCTAAAATACTTGCTGATTGTGAAGTAATCCTGGTTGGCCTAAATATTTGAGGTATATATGAAAATGAAATGAAGCAATCAAAACAATTATTAGCAAATGATGGAACATCAAGATTCATTAAATCAACATTAAAATCACCCAATATACCAATACAACTGCAATTATATAATTCTTTATTTTATTTACACTTCAATAAAAAATACTTTCTACACTATCATTACAAACATCTAAATCTATTCTTCTTTTAAATTTAATATCATCGTGAATTGGGCAAAATTGGACAGTATGTTGCCCAACACTGGGCAACATACTGTCCACACAACTATATTGGTTAAAATCTGCCCAACTGATGTTCACTTGAAGGCTCAATTGGGTAATAATTGCCCAGAATTATGAATCTTTTTAACCAACCAACAATTACCCAACTAAATTTACATAACATTCTAAGAGTGTACGCCACCTCCTCTTTTATCATGTCGACAATTACTTATAAATCAATATTGAGAAGGAGAATATTGTTCATCATCACTATCTTTCAACCAGGTTTCAGTGACGCCAATAATTGATTTATATAATGGTCTTTTAACAGTTTGAACACATTCTAAAAAAATATCATAATTACGTTTCAGGCTACGACAATTAAAATGGAACAAAGATAGTGTGTTGCTTTTATCAAATAATTTATTATGTTCATAACATTCGTGTGGGGTATATTATTTATTGTCAGTGCCAAATTCTCTATTAGGAATGGAAGCTAAAGAGTCATTTTGTCTATTAAGTCTATTACAAAGAAAACAATTGTTACAATAATTACATCAGAATTCTGCCTGTTGCAAAGAACACATGTACACATATCAAACAAAGATACACACACACAGTACAAAACAGAAAACAACAGAAATATAAATTACTAGGTAAATGTGCACTTTGTAAATTCACTATGCACTATAGTACAAACATATACAAAAATAAGAGTTCTGTGTGAAATTGAAAGTAAAGTGAACTGAACTGAAGATAATATCTCGTTTTAATGAGATAATTATCTCATAAAATAACATATATCTCGTTTTAATGAGATAAATCATCTTTTAAAAAATGAGATATATCTCGTTTTAATGAGATACAAATATTGTTCACATGTCCCTTCCCGGGCTCTGTAGTTTCAGTCAATTAATCTATTTAATAAAAATGCCCTAGCTTCAATTAATTAATAACAATAACAATGCCTTAGCTCACTGAGTGAGATTATCGGTTTCAATCAATTAATATATTTAATAACAATGCCTTAGCTCAGTGAGTGAGATTATCGGTTTCAATCACTTAATCTATTTTTAAAAAAATGCCTTAGCTCACTTCTATTTTTAAACAGTTGCAAAATGGAAAGTGGTGAATTTTTATCACAAGAGATTAATTGACTGAAACCGATAAACTCACTCCACTTCATCAATTATTAATGAAGTGGGGTGAGATTATCGGTTTCAGTCAATTAATCTATTAAATATGCTGGCACAAAATGCCTTAGCTCACTTCTATTTTTCAATTTCAATTTCAATTTCAATTTCAATTTATTCTTGCTTAAAACATTACAAATTAATTATAATAATCTACAACAAAATAGAGATATACATATTGGAAACAAGAGGGGTCCACTAAAAAGCAATGCTTGTACAATTGTGGACTCTTCAAATAATAGTTAATATTGTATATTTAAATTAACACATTTGAGACTACAACAAAAACTATAGATAGGAAAAGAGGGATGCTAACAGAGACCAACATGGGACAAGAGAAAACTTTACATGACAAAGATAGGAGAAGACGGACACAATACAAAAGTTAGACACTACCAAAAAAAAGTGAGAGATCGGGGGTACAAATGTGAACAAAGGTACAAAAGGATGCGCTTAGAAAGGAGCTATGCTTGAGAAGGCACAATATATCATATCAGATTACATTTTGAGTCCGCGAGTGAAAAAAAAGACCTTGTTTAGGATGACGTAAGGACGGAGAAAGAATAAATTGGCGATATAATTAAATGATGTTCATCAGATTGTAATAAATTTGTTTTTAATTTTTTCTTTAAAATATTAATCGATGAAGCATTTTTTATTTCATTACTTTAAAAATTCCATAATTTGGGGCCTTCATATAAATGTATTTTGAGCAAGGAGGGTCCGCAAGAGAGGTAAATGAAATTCTACAGAATGTCTAGTTGAATAATTATGGACTGAGCTATTTTTAAAAACATTTCTTGAAAAACAGATGGCAACATATTATCATTATAATTATACATTGCCCTAGTTGAAATTAATATAGGTCTTTTACCTTCAGTATCTGATTTTTAAAAAAAATATCTTATTTTCAATTTTTTTTAAACCGTTGCAAAATTGTAAGTGGTGATTTTTTTATCACTAGAGTACCGTAGCTACACCAGTAACGGATCACTTTTTTTGTGGATACAATTTCTTGCTAAGACAAAATATTTGTTGTGGACTATCATACATCGTTGGAAAGCTAAAATGGTGCAGATTACGAATATTGTAAATTCAAACTCATTCCGTCACTAATAAGCAAATCACTGCGTGTTTTACGAACCCCTTACGCTGCACCAGTAACGGATCACCACTGCACCAGTAACGGATCACCACTGCACCAGTAACGGATCACCTGGCTTTATTTTTAAAATAATTGACTAATTATCTTAATTTTTTCATCAAAGTGTTTGCCAATCAGCAATTAATATCCAGGAAAATGTTATTTCTTAAACGTGCTTCCTTTTTTTAGTTATGAAGAGTTGAATTCTGCCACACATGATCCTTATGAAATGTTAGCAAAAAATCACACAAAAACCTGAATTTACCAACATATCCAAGTAATTTTCGATTTTTAAGTTAGAAATATCACAGATTCTAGTGAAATACATTGTTACAGCAAAAGAAAATTAATTCTGATCTTTTGTTTTGTTTTTTATAAGGATTTGAAAATGGGTGATCCGTTACTGGTGTACATAATTTCTGCTGTAATTATTCATTAAAATTTGCCTTTTTTAAAACTATAAGCCTGCACCCAAACACCCGGAAAATGCTGTGGGGTGTATACCAGAACATCTTTCTGTGTTGATAATATATGAATTCTAGATCCGTCGGCATATTTTTGTCTTTTTAACATCTTATTAAAACAAATATTTAATTTTTTTTTTCTTGAAAATCTGAAATCTGTACATTTTGTCACTAGATGACACTATTTTGAAGGCTAATTTCTCACATTTACGCGATGATCATGGTACTGAGGTATATCACTTTTTTAAAAGGAGATGATAAAGTTGATATTAGATGCACATTCGTCTTCCAGTTATGAAAATTTAAAAAAATAGATAGTCACAAACGTCTTTATGCATCAATTTGGGTAGGTGATCCGTTACTGGTGTAGAAATGATACTTAGGGTAGTCTATCGGTTTACCTTTCCTAAAATAGTCCCCCATCATTGTTGCCACTGCTGTCCTCCACTGGTATATATTATACATTACAGAGACTGAGTAACATTGTCCAAATCCTCAAAACTTACTTGGAACTCTTGTGGTTTTCTCATACCGTATCATATTAAAAAGCACGGGATTTGATTGTTTTTTTTTTAATTTTGGGGGGGCTGAGATATGAGCAATAAATGCACAGCGTTATTCACCAAATCAATTGTACTTACTTTGTACACGACATGAAATTATCCCGTAGACAATTACATAATTTTTTATCTAAATACTTCAATCGTAAATATCTTTTGAACGAAATGGAAATTTGAAAAACCGAAACCTGCCCCGTGCTTGTATTGTTAATATTAATATCATAAGGTATGATAGAACCAATAGAGTTCCAAGTTTTTGAGGATTTGGACAATGTTACTTGGTTCTTTTAAGGGGGGGGGGGGGGGGGGGGGGCTTAACCTACTTTTCAAGGGAGTAAAATTTCATTGAAAAGGGGGTATAATCATCATTTTTTTATAATTTCTCGTGTTATTAAATGTGAGTGCAATGGAAGACAAAAAGTGAGTGTAATATGACACCTCGAATATTAATTAGCAAATAATTAAAAGGAGAAATATTTTATATAAAAGGAGTGTAAACAAATCCTGACCTGTGAATGTTGAGAAGTATAAGAAATATCGTAATAAATTGACATCCATCATAAGGTCCTCACGGAAATTATTTTATTCGAGAAAATTTGAAAGTGCGAGCGGCAATATGTCTTCTACTTGGAGAGTTGTGAAAGACATTTTGTATAAGCACAACCGAATGGAAGCTCCTCACAAAATTGTAAATGATGATAAAGAAGTTATTAATCCAGGAGATATTGCTAACATATTTAATAATTATTTTGCTAATATTGGGCTTAATCAAGCATGGAAAATAGATAGTAATGGGACAAATTACAAAGAGTACCTTGTTAACCCATCCCAAGCATCTCTCTTTTTAAAGCCTGTGGATTCGTTTGAGATACTTGATATTGTATTTTCATTGAAAAATAGTAACTCTTGTGGGCACGATGAGATGAGTACTTCCTTTTTGAAACAGGTCATTGGGCTGATTTTAGTCCCCCTGGCACATATTTGTAATCTCTCTCTGGTAACTGGAGTATTTCCTTCTTCTTTAAAGCTTGCTAAAGTTGTTCCTGTTCATAAAAAAAGATAATGTTATGAATGTATGCAATTATAGACCAATTTAAATTTTGTCAAGTTTTTCAAAGTTATTAGAGAGAGTTGTTTATAATAGGCTCTACGCATTCTTAGACAAACATGAGTTGCTCAATCCAGACCAGTATGGCTTTCGTAAAGCACATTCAATTGACCTTGCCTTGCTAAAATGTTATGACCGTGTGTCACAAGCCCTTGCTGATCGCCAGCATGTGGTCGTAGTATTTATGGATTTGAGTAAAGCTTTTGACACTCTCGACCACTCAATCTTGTTTTGTAAATTGGAGCATTATGGAGTGAGGGGTATCGCTTTGAAATGGTTCTCTAGTTATTTATCTTACAGAAGGCAGTATACATGTTATAATTCTGTACATTCTGATATTCTTGCCTTAAAATGTGGTGTCCCTCAAGGTTCTATTCTAGGGCCACTGTTGTTTCTTATTTATGTTAATGTTTTATGTAATGCATCTACAGCCTTACAATATATATTATTTGCATACGATACAAGCATTTTCCTTTCTCATCGTGATATTCATATAGTCGAGACTAGAATTAATATTGAGCTTCCTAAGTTAACAAAATGGTTTCGAAGTAATATGTTAGCTCTAAATGTATCAAAAACAAACTATATTCATTTTAAAGGAAGAAAGATTTGTAATGAGCAACAATTAGTTGTTAGATTGAATGGTGTTGTATTGGAGAGAAAGGCATGTACTAAGTTCCTTGGTGTTCATATTAATGAGAAGCTAGACTGGGGTGACCACCGGAATAGTATAATGACTCAAATTTCTCGGAGTATTGGGATTTTATATAGAGTAAGATATCTTGTGTCTGACAGAATATTATTAATGATTTATTATTCCTTGATTTACCTTATATTTCGTATTGTAATATTCTGTGGGCTGTGTCAAAGAGTGTAACAGATGACATTCACTTGTTACAGAGTTGGTTATCGTGAGCACACAGATCCGTTGTTTGGTAGATTTAAATGTCTTAAAGTCGGTGAAATTAATTTTCTTCAAACCTCTTTATTCATGTATCGTTATAATAATAGCATTTTGCCTGCCTCGTTTACTTTTATGTTTTTGAAAAACAATGCTATTCACTCTTATTCGACAAGACAAGCAGCAAACTTGCATTTGTTTAATCCACGTACAGTACTGGCACATAAATCAGTGAGACATACTGGTCCAGACGTTTGGAATTGAAACACGTAATTTGCCTACAATTTACTCTTTTAAAAATGCAGTCAAACGCATGCTCATTGCAAACGTTTTTTGTAAGATATTTTGTTCAATCAGTTGGTTCGTTAATTCCTACGATAACATGTATTGTAGTATTCTACATTTATTTGTATGTGTAATTCGGCATGACATGTTACTGTTAATTAATTACATAAGGCATCTTCACACCTGTCTCCCCCCTCTCTTAACTCTCCCCCACTTTTTCTTTTCTCTCTCTGTTTCCCGTATTTCTCTTCCAGTATGGACTGTACCTTTCTATCATGCCTGCTACATTTCTTCCTGCTCTAGAACATACTGTAGAGACTTAACTATCATCTTTCTCTCTACTTGTAAATAATGTTTTATATTTGTTTTTTATTATTATTTTTCTTGTATGTATTAATTTATGTTTATCTATGTTTTAAGAATATGTAAAACTTGTAAAATCTTAGGTATGGCATCACTTCAAGCTTCTAGCTTATATTGCCGACCTCTGTATGTTTCTATTTCGATGTTATGACAGTTTATTTGTATGTACGAAATTGTTTACTGTGAGACATGCAGGAATAAATAAATAAATAAATAAATAAATAAATAAATAAATAAAAGAAAAATCTCTTGCGCTCTCTCACACAATAACCCAACCACGTATAGAGTTCATCTTTACACAGCACCTTACAAAACACATTCCCCTTGAAATGAATGTTTGTTTTTTTTCTTTTTATTAATTTACCTTTATGATAATTAGGAGATGATTAATTTTCGAGCTAATTAAATATTCATAGCTTAATTGCTAAAAACTAGAAATTATTTTGGAAAATCTAAAACATTCATTTCAAAGTCGCATGTGTGCTAAAAATCATTTCCAAATTTCATCCAGATCCATCAATCCAATAATGAGTTATGGCAATCAGGAGACTGGCACTCATGCATAAATTAGATACTGAGAAAAACAAAGAAAAACATTACATTCATATTTGCAATGTTTGTATTTTGAATATACACATAAAATGGCTTTCTGAATCCGATTTTCATCGTATTCAATTGGTGTTTGCTTTAATTATCAACTATCAAAGCAATGTTAATAGATATTAGCTTGTTTCACAATTTCGAATTAGTTTAGATACTTAATAAGTCACTAATTAGTAGAATCAATTTCCCCACACAGGTTTGAGTATGTGGGGCAGCACAAAGGGTGAATCTGTCAGCCTTTGAATGAAAGTGATATCAGCTGCATATAGCACTGTCAAACCGAGCCTATGAGACAACACCTCAACAGGGCATATTAATGTACCCCTCTATTTAAAAGGAAAAATAAGGGAAAATACCCATAAATAATGATTTTAGGAATGTTTTTCTGGTATACAGTATAAATGCACCGCGTTGTGAATCGCTTGTATCAATGCAAGTCGTATGCATAAAATATTGCGCCGCTCGCATATAATGAGCTACGACATGGCCCAGTTCCCCTTCTCCCTGTGTGCTCAGAATTAATTTTCCGACCATGAATTTGCCACAAATTGTAAGCTTAAACTATAAAGATTGTAATATGGTATTCAACTCGTAAAAATTGATGTTTTAAAATGTGTAAAAATAGGAATAAAAACTTGTAAAAAAAATAAGTTTGAAAAGGATTTCTTTCGTTTAAAAACACTTTTCATTCTCCGTGTATCCAAAATATGAATTACTTACTACTGTTTATAGATATTGCTCTAGCAGAATATCATACTTTCTGTAAATGTTGTTTTTTAATCCGGTCAGGAACTAGCAAAATAATTGACATGGTCGATTTGCGATCATTTCGAAATCGAAATAAACCGGGGAATACCACGCTATCTCTTGCTCTGCGTCGATTCTTCAATATACTGCAATGACAATGCATTGACTTGCGAATTCACACGGTGCAATGATCCATGTAACAAAAGCTTACACTACCCTAGTTGCTAAGCTACAACACAACTATTGTACCTGGTCACGTTCTATAGCTTGCGCACGCACCTGATTTTCCTCTTGGGTGCGTAACCCCCGGAATAAACGGCTTGATAGCTCCACATACGTATTATTATGTATGTTGTTCACTGGGATTGTAAAAGTAAAAATGCATTACAAACGCTTCTAACGCATGTGAGCGAGCAATTCATAATTATACTTAATTGCTGAAGTTCTAGGTATAGTACTACAAACTGCTGAGCATAGCCTGTGTTAATACAGTTACAGACATTATTTGTATTTTGACTTAAGATAACAACATACAGAATAATACGTATATGGGGCAATAAAGCCATTATTCCGGGGTCACGGTCACGCAAAAGGAAAATCAGGTGCGTGCGCAAGCTATAGAAAGTGACCAGGTACAATAGTTGTGTTGTAGCTTAGCAACTAGGGTAGTGTAAGCCTTTGTATATAACTATGTGACATTATTCAATGAGACATTTCTTATATTGTTATCCTCAATACCCTGTTAAGGGTGAAAGGATTATTAAATTTCATTTCATTTCATTTCATTTCATTTCATTTCATTTCATTTCATTTCATTTCATTTCATTTCATTTCATTTCATTTTCATTTCATTTCATTTCATTTATTTCATTTCTAGTTCATTTTCTCATGTCAATGCCATTGCACACCGTGTGCAATTCGCAAGTCAATGCATTGCATTGCAGTATATTGAAGTATCGACGCTGACGCAAGAGATAGCGTGGTATCCCCCGGTTGATTCGATTACGAAATGATCGCAAATCAACCATGTCAATTATTTTGCTAGTTCCTGAACCGGATTAAAAAACAACATTTACTACAGAAAGTATGATATTCTGCTAAAACAATATCTACGAAAGGTGGTAAGTAATTAATATATTTTGGATACACGGAGAATGAAAAGTGTTTTTTAACGTAAGAAATGACTCTTCAAACTTATTTTTTGTACAAGTTTTTATTCTTATTTTTACACATTTTAAAGCACCAATTTCTACTAGTTGAATACCATATTACAATTCTTATAGTTTAAGCTTAACATTTATGGCGAATTCATGGTCGGAAAATTAATCCTGAGCACACAGGGAGAAGGAGAACTAAGCGATCACAACGCGGTGCGTTCATTACTGGGCCCAATCATGCACTGACCCTGCGACTAGTTCTGAATAGAAATTGCGCACAGCCTCATTATAGCACGGGTAGCGGTCCTACTGTATAGTGTTCTCACTTTTTGGAAGCATGGTTTCAAGGTCATTGAATGGGCTGATGATGCATAATTTATTGTGATTTTAGAGCCATTTCTGAATAAGATATAAAACTGAAACTAGAAAATAGATGTTGGAGATTTGTTTAATATGAACATCATCAAATTTGAAGTTGTAAAAAATAACTGCCCCAAAAGTAGGTTAAGCCCCCCCCACCCCCCCCCCCCCCCCCTTAAAGTGACACCCTTCTCGGGATTGTTAGTTGGTGAGACAAGGTAGAGTACTCATGGGCGACAACATACGGGGGAGGGGGGGGGGGGGGGGGGGGTGTGGGCTATGCACCCCACACACATTTGAATATGGAGGTGGATTGCCCCTCCCCCACCCCCCCCCCCCCCCCCCCCCCCCCCCCCCCCCCCCCCCCCCCCCACACACACTTACACACACGTATTCATCAATGTATACATTATATAGGTTTGATTCCATAGCTTGCAGTACATATTATGTGAAATTTCCGTCTCAGGTATCCACAAAATCGCACAATTTCAAGCCAAAGAGTGCAAAAGATCCCTACAGTGGGAGGAGGACACCCCCTTTAATACCCTCCCCCGCTCCCTCACAATGCCACCCCCCCCCCCCCTATGAGAAGCAGTGGTGCCCTTGCACGTACTGATGAAAAATGATTATGAAGATGCGTGACTTTTACTTGCTAGCACAAGCATATCACCAAGGCACCTTGTTTAGTACGAGAAGGCGAGAAAGCGACTTGTATTTCGCCAAGGCGCCTTGTTTTGGACATGAAGGCGAGAAAGCGACCGTGTTGCAATTCGCTAAGGCGCCTTGTTCGGTACGAGAAGGCGAGAAAGCGACTTGTTGCATTACACCAAGGCGTTTTGTTTAGGACATGAAGGCGAGAAAGCGACCGTGTTGCAGCTCGCCAAGGCGCCTTATTTAGGACATGAAAGCGAGAAGGCGATTTGTTGCAACTCGCCTTGTTCAGTACGAGAAGGCGATAATAAAAGCGACTTGTTGCAAGTCGCCTAGAGATCCCTGTTTAGAACTGGAGAAGGCGAGCTTTCTTGGCCTTTGTTAGTTACACTCTAAAAATTAAGGTGCTAAAAAACGAGTGCTGCTCGCGATCGTGCACCTGGAGGAGCTAATTTAGCACTACAAGTGTAAGTAGTGAATAAAAGTCTGCGAGGTGCTAAAAGATCGGTGCTGGAAACTGGTGCTGTGAGAACAGCACCACTGGTGCTAAACTAGCACTTGTACTAGTGCCAAACCAGCACAGGCGGTGCTGTCCCTATGCGAGCACCGAAAAGGTGCTGAATGTAGCCCTCCTTTTTGAGTGTATATGCGCAAAGAAAGAATTAATAACATATTTTGTCATGATGATCTGTATATAGTGAATATCACACCAAGATGTTTGTTTTGTTGTTTGTTTGTTTGTTCGTTTATTCAAACACGAAAATAAAAACTCGCTATCAGCCGTCAGGCTGTTTTTCAGCAAGTCCGTATACATAAAAACAATTAATATTTTAACCAGAAACAAATTCAACTTAGGCCATGAAAAATAAATGGTTGGATTGGCGTAACCCGCCCGACCCTAAAGGTTTTTCAGATTTAAAAAAATAAATAAATAAATAAAAAATAAAAAAAAACCGTATGTGTTATGTGTGTGTTATATGTGTGTTTTTGTGTATTTGTGCAAATCCTGAACAAAAAAAGAAAAAAAGAAAGAAAAAAAAAACCTACCTACCTACCCTAATGTTTGGTTGCCCGTTACTCCAATACAACAAATTTTTTTTGGGGGGCCTTACGTTAAAATACATTGAACAAACTTATTGAACAAAAAAGCAGAACAATGAAATAGACATACAAGTCTGAAAGATCCCAAAAGTCGTGATTAAACAATTTCTGCTTTATGTGAAACGTGATTCAAGGAGGAAAACAATATCTTTTAAAAAGAAAGATAATCTAGTTTCAAATCTTACATTCGTTGGCCACCCAATATGAATAGTGCTATTATTCGTTGATACCTTGTTTTTGTTTTATTTGTCTCTCTAAAGTCCAGGCACTCTTATTAAGTGTGGACTTTGAAATGTATAAAATGCTGATGGCCAACTAAAGACCAGCTGTCTCGTTGTAAAGTATAATTATTTGTGTATCTCGCCACCACCTTCGCCCGCTCTCATTCTGTATAATTGTAAACACCAACCTTATTTCTTCGGTATTGTTAGTGAATTCAATTAGTATAATGCATTTTATTTACATGGTCAAATCCTATCTGTATGCTCCCAAAACATCTCTTGTTTCCTTTCAGACATAACATTCTTCACCTCTCTGTTTTCCTCTTTCCCTTTCTCAACTCTATGCAGGCGATCTCCCTTTCTCTTTAGTATTTTTGTTTGTTCCCCCTTCTTTCTCTTCTTCCTTTTGTTGAAATGATGTAGTGCTATTATGCATACCCAGCAGCGAGCATTGTTTGCGAACAATTGCTCGCCTCCAATGCATTGTGCTTTCCGAACGGATTTACGCCGGTGATACCCAGTATATTGATATTATGTTTAAACGAAACTTGAATCGCTCAATCTCATTCGTCATTATGTATTATGTAACGTTCTTACGTAGTTTGCGGGTGGTGGTCGGGCTCGGCGCATGTGCGCATGACTTTGTAAAGATGGATGTCATGTTCTCGTTTCATGCTCCGAATATTTGTATTATGTATACACCAGTAGCTAAGCTTAATTATTTACACTCATGCACTCGCACTTGCACGTGCACACGCACACATGTATACCAAATTCGTTCTCCGGTCATTTTGATTTTCCCTTGATTAATGGAGACGATGGCTGTAAACTTCCCTCGCCCCAAATTATTTGATAATATATTTGATAATTCTTTAAATGAAAGTCAATATTATACACCGTTAGAATTTAATGATAGATTTACGAATACTCCCGATAATATTTCTTTATTACATATTAATTCAAGAAGTTTGAATAGAAATGTTGAATATTTTGAAAATCTCCTTTATAGCTTAAAATTTAATTTCTCTGTTATAGGTATAAGTGAGACTTGGTTACACAATAACTCCCCAAAATTGTTTAATATACCCAATTATACATTAATAAGGGCTGACCGTCATGGAAGGAGGGGTGGCGGGGTAGCGTTTTATATAGCTGATAATTTAAAATTTAAAATTCGTAATGATATTAAATTTGAGCAGGCAGAAGTATTGTTTATTGAAACTGATAATGATAAATTGAAGAATGTTATTATTGGTTTGATTTATAGACCCCCCAATAGTAATTTTGAATTGTTTTTTGAACATTGTGAAACGTCTTTATATAAATTAGCTGAAGAAAATAAACATGTTTATTTTCTTGGCGATTTTAATATAAACTTTCTTTCTTTACCTCGTAGTAATATAATTCCGATAGACTCA